>JAQGBX010008536.1:0-10459 GCA_034698745.1 Megaphyllum sjaelandicum
CATAATGGAAGCATACCCTGAGTTTTTGAGGGTATGCTGAAGCATACCAAGCATACTAGGCAGGCCCGCCTATGCCTCTAAGCCACCTTGCACGGTGTCTGTTGGTCTCTATCTAGCCAGCCCTGGCCCTAAACAGTACTGCACTGGCATAGGTATTGTCATATATCAGTAAACAGTTCCCTACTGGTTTCTCTTTTATTACCATGTATCTTTAATGTGCTTTTCCATGGACGCCTTTCCCTCTATTCATGCCTTGGTTGCCCAAGCATACACTAACTTCTTCATCGCTCTCTCCGACTTTGGTGATGTACCCTTAATTGTTGCATCCAACCCTAACCTATCTCTAAACTTTCGGACTCTTGTCAACCACCATGTCTTCCAACCCTGTTCCCTAACCAACTCCAGCACCTGTCTCACTGGAGTTCTTTCCCAGCTTCCCCAGTCATTGCAAATAATGTCCCATTTGCTATCATTTCCCGCACTTCAAACCTCGACCATCCCATATCCCCCTGCAGAGCTTCGACAGCCGTAAATCTGTTCGCCCCCAGAGCCATCCGCGCATTGGTCCTCTGCATCCGTTCCAATTCTTGGTTCACTCTAGCTGTGTCACACAACACCTCATTCCCATACATGATTGCTGGAATGCCTCCCCCACCTTGTGCGAGCACAAAAAATGCTTATTGCAGGCACTTACACTCTGCGTACATTAGCGCCACCAAGGGGGATAAGAATGCAGCATGCTTTTTAATTGAGGATGCACACAAAGAAAGCTTAGCCAAGCAAGGCTGAGCTTACAAGAAGTGTTAATAAGATTTCAAGAAGGTTTTTAACATCCTTTTTTTGGAAATCTGGAAGCATATTTTGAAGACACAGTGGCACAAAGATCACTATTTGTCAAAAGTGTAGCCATGCACATATGTACCGAAAAAACCTGTCCTGCACTCATCATGAGATGCTAATGCTCATGTGCAAGGTTTTACTCAGAATGTTTCCCCTAGCACAATGCGTGCAGTGGCGCGGCCACCAAGCACACTGATCATCACGCTGATATCAGCGTTCATTGTGCAACTCAAAGCTGGAAACAAGAAGCTGAAAACAAGCACGGAAGAAGCTGAAAGAAGCGCGTCGAAAGTAAGCATTCTTTGTGCTTGCACCCTTAAAAAAGCGTCTGTAGTGTCTGTCACGTGATGCATGTGATACACTGCGTTTTACATATAGCATTCATTGTTAAGATACCCTAGATTGTTAAGCGCGTTAAGATATTTTTAGATGTGGGACTATATTGCATTTGTATGATATCAAAGAGTGATCAATCACAGAAATGGTCAGCAATTTCATTTATTGAACGTGCTTGTTTATGAGGTAATCGATTTGTTATATTGTGACCATTTGAAAACCACGTAATTGAACATGGCTTCAACTATTGTTATCGTAGGACAACGTACAATGTATGTACATGTAGATATTTTACGAAAATATTAAAACCATAAATTATTTTCCATTTCATCATCTGTGTTCTTTGTGGAAAAGATCTGAATACATATTGTCCAAGTCCAATCAATATTCTGGAATGATGTTTTTCATCATTAGCGTGATCGTGAAATGGCATGCGAGTTGCCAATTGTGTTGCAAACAACTTGGCCTTGCCCAAGATTTCCTTAATCTTGCTGCCTCTAATGAGTTACTTCATCGCATGCCAGAATTGTAGACCGTTCCTAAAAAATGCACGAGTCCACCAAATGCTAGGTGGACAAGTTCCAAAATAACGGCGGCGAAAATATGGCAGTAATTGTTCCTCTTGCACGAATGTTGTTCCGGGATAGTAAATGGGGTCTCATTTTGGAAGTGGGCTGTGCATGTCATTTGTCTAACACGCAATAGGTGATGGGGTTTGACATCGTATGCAAGAAGCAATGAATTTTGTATATGATCTTGTGATTCTAAGAAAGAAAAACATGATTTTCCAACATAATGATAGCGTATAGTTTATTTACATGTATGATATTGCTGAATAAATATTTGAATATTAGCGATTAAATTTCGGAATGTGATTTTTTGCAGAAATGTACATTTTCTCATGCAATACATCATATCAAAAAAATTCGTTCAATTTAAATTACTCTTAAAAATGTTATATTGAAAAATATATGATAAATATATGAGTAAATACAGTTTCAGCAACTTAATTGGCTAATTAGATTAATCTTAAAGTTCTCGTTTTTTTCACAAAATATTGACTTATTAAAATACGGTTACATGTACATGTTGTGTATATTTTTTAAAAATCAAGTGAAATAAAACGTTTACGGAACAGTCGAATTAAAATTGCAAAGAAATTGTTCATGTTTCGAAAGTACTGTAAATTTTAAAACTTAAAAAAAATAGTTTTCGATGCTACACGTAATCATAAATTCTGGTGTTGGAAATAATTTGGGTCAGATGAATTAGGCCGTCGCCGGAAAAGATCAAAGATGTATAACATTATGTCATCAGTTCCTATTTCGAATCTATTTCGATACTAAATTATGCCCTCCAGTATTCATATGGATAATTAACGTCTACTTACTTCAATAATGGCACATGATGCTAATTAATTTTATTGGATTTTAGACTTATTCATGAGATTATAGATTACAAGCGTCCATTGAGGGGAATACAACCATGGGATTAAAAGATCAATATTGAGTTAATTCTCGTTTTATTACCATTGGTGAAATTAACGAAACATGTTCCCAAAAGTAATTTGCTCCCATGATGCAGTATTTAAAAGTGACGATTATGCAATTGTTAATTACAGTTTTAAGCAGAAAATGTATAAATTTGCATCACATTGCTACATTTTTAGTCCCAGTATTTCTCATAAATTTACTATGTAAAAATATACCATAAAATGTATAATATTATCCTAAAAATATTTGTAATATGTCCATTTTCTAAAGCAAACAATGTTTGGAAAAACGAGTTTTTTAGTATACTTTGTAAAATTAAACTCAAGAAAGAAATGAGCCTTTATTCTTATCGAATAAAGAAAGAATTCAAGCTTAAATAATTTGGAAATGTTGGGTACTGAGATATGACATGTTTGGTGTTTAATTCAACAGCTAAGTTTCCGTTTCAAGTCTTTTGAATGTGCACTGCATACAATTTCTAACAGAAATTATAGTAACAACGCAAATTAAATGCAAGATTATGTAAGTGTTGAACTTGCAGATTACGATACAACATTTTAGCGGAAGCATGATAACATTTTTAGATATCTGGCGACATACCCGCATTATCTAAAAATACTGCAATCTGATTTAAAGCTGCGCTAAATGTTTGACAATGCTAACTAAAGAGTGCATTCTGATATATAGTATGAAGAGTTGTTGCAGCATATTCTTTATTTATCCAAGTTTATTTAGTTTAGCAAAATTTTAGAAAACTTTGCCTTATTATGAAACTTGATTTTCTTGAAAACTCATCGGCATTTCAGCAACTCATTATAAAACTAGAATCTTAGAAATTTGAATTTTTACCAACAAGTTTCAAAAATGCAATTTTAAAACCATTCTTATCTTTTAATCAGAATTACCTATATGTCTTTTTAAAAAAAAAAACATTTTACAGTGTGCTATTGTTATAACCCAATTTTTGATGAATCGATTTTTCTTGTTGGCAGGCTCTACCTTTCATTTGTTTATAAACGTATGAAAATAGAAATGTATTTTTGAATTACCCTTTATTAGCCTTCATTTGCTGAACGAGAAGCGGTTATTCAGCAAATATAGAGCAAAATTGATTTCAGATATGGCATTGAATATCTGATAACGAGACATGTCACCAGATGCAGACATGGAAATTATCGATGGTCTTCCTTCTTAGGGCGGGATAATTTGGTCAGCCACTATCCCTTAATTACTTTAACGTTAATTGCATTTTTGCTCTAGAAAAAAATGCCTTTCCACATTGATCAGTTCATTTCTGATCAACATTTCCCAGACAATTAGCAGTGTCGCGATTACGGTACATGCTGGCAGATGACCTAGTCTGGAAGCCTGTTACTGACATTTCTTACATAATAAATAGGCCTACTATGAAACCTTAAACCTTACTTATAAATATTCAAGCTTCTCAAATAGTTATTGTATTTATTTGATGTATTAATTTATTAAGTTTTTATTAAATTTCAAACTGTTTTATTAAGCTACTCCAACCATTTGCTTAATTCCTTATTCTGAGAAGAAACTGGAGAATATGGAACGTTTTTATGTTTTATGTTATTTGCATGTATCTGCAATGAGCTGCTAAATTAACAACTACATGTACATGTACTGTATATGGATCAGGAATCATTTCTTGAATTTTGTTATCCCGTGAATTGTCGACATTTTTCTTCATAAAAGGTCCAGCATATTTATTAGCATAAAAATTAACTTAAGAATCTTTTTGAAAAACTTGATAAATTTTGGAAAAAATTAGATAAATGAACATGGTCTTTACACGCCGGAATTCAGTGAAATCTGCATGAATAACACAAAAAATGGGCATTCGAATGAAATTTCTGTGAACATGCGAAAATACCTTTATAAGAAATCATAAAAATTCGTTAATTATTCGAATATTTTATCTATTTAAATGGCATCATTGATATATATAGATATCTATATATTTAAAATACAAAACTACGCCATCTTGTCAATGGCAGGCTGGCTGACTTTGAGTCTGGCTTCCATATGATTGGCCACTCATGGCACATTCCCCAAGAGCGTTAACTCCGTGGAGAAATCCAAGGCCATAATTCTTTTTTATTTTACCCCAGGGTCATAAACTGTCAAACCGGCTTACCTCCTTCCCCTGGCCCCCCTCCCTTCATTCGGGATGTACCAGGTCATATAGCTCCATCTTTTGGAGACAAGGACAACTAAATCTAACTACTTATCGCATAAAAGAGTTTAGAAAATCAAACAATTTTTACCCGAGCAAGGCCGGGTTTTTCCGCTAGTGTTTAATAAAAGAGTAAATGCTACGATTAGACACAGGTCTTCTCCATGCTTCATTAAAAAAATTGTTCAAATAAATGTATTCTCTAGATGATTTTCCATATGTTTGTTCTGTTCGTTAATTATAGCTGATAGGTTGAAAGAAAATTGACTATTTTGAGAAAATAACATTTTCATCAGCAGGTTCAGATAGCTTCAATTAGAAGCTCGAAGTGCTCATGTTTTTTTTTATTTTCTGTTTCTTGTCATGTATGCTATACTTGAAAAGCATTTTCTAATCAAGTAATGCATGGATTTCTTGAGCTCAAAGAGTAAAAATGAAAACGTGGCTGTTAAACAATGCCAATATCTAAGCCTTGCAAAGAGCGACGAACTTGGCTCCCCATAATCCTTATCTCATTGCATAAATAAACGTTTATTGTGCCGCGAACTCAGTTTTAGTGCCGAGAAACACTCAAGCAGAAACTCGTGTTATCTTTTGTAATAAGCTAAAATTTGCAAAAAAGCGTTTCTCACTATTCTACGTGTGCTTTGAAAGTGCATAAACTGCATTGTATTCCATAACATTGCTCTTCGTCAGACTGCTTGCCATCGACTTGCATTAAGACAAGAGAATATCAATATTTCTAAAAAAAGCAGTCTAGGAAAATTGAACTTGCCATGCCATCTACTTGCTTAATATGCAATATAGATAGTCTCATCATCCAATGGATTTTTTTTTCATTTTTGAAGTTATGACAATGTAAATTTTGAATATTATTAAACTGGCTACTTCCTCCCCGGGTTTCTTTTAAGAATATAACCTATTTCAGCAAATATTGTTTGCCATAATAAAAACACAGTATTCTAGACTTAGGGTACACGTCTTAAGCAACATTTGTGGGTAACCTAACATTTTTAAAATAAGTGTATTTTTAATCATGCAGTTGCCTAAACAGAAAAGTTTGACGTTACAGTATATGTTCGGGTGTGTTAATAGTATTTGGAAACGTGTTAAGATTTATAGATAACGCTTTAAACGCTTAAGTTACATATCCAAATACATGTATATTAGTGACATGTAAAGGCATTAAATCGATAAATATTGCAATTTTTAAGAATGCCAGAAAAATGGTAATTTTTGTAATTCGTAGAATCTTTTAAGCTCCAGGTTGCCTTACATTACACCGTACATGTACATTATTTCTATAAGGCAGAAATTCGCACCATGCCTTAAGGGGGATGTTGATTGCATGCATGGATTCGTGTTTCCTGGTGATTATTGGCTTTTTGGCCCAGAGAAATGGCAATTAAGAGGCTTCCTCGTAAAAAATATTTAATTAGAGATGTCATAGCTGTTTCATGGAAGATTTCTCGATTGTCTCAAGAGAAGCGCATTGCACAGCATGGGCTTCATGCTGTTCTCAATTTCCTAGACGAAAACATGCTTCAGTCCATCGAGCATTAATGTAAAACTAATGTTTCAAAAAGTTATATTCCTGACAAAATTTTTAACACGTTTACTTCATGCATATGTTAAGAACACTGGATGTGCGCACGTAAGTGTGAATAGTTTTGTTATAAAATGCCAAATAATCGGTTATTTTCACAAGGATATGTCCAATTGGGAAGCCCTGCGTGTATTTTAGATATAGCGACATTTGTCGTAATTAATTATAAAAGATAATGAGTTATTTAATTTTTTGTACATCTGCGATGATATTTCTATTCGCGGTGAAAACAATTTCATATAATTTATAATGAAATTTCTAAGATAATGAGATGAACGATAAGTTCTATTACTGCAACTAATTTTTTTCTCTTTCTACGCAGGTAATTAAAATATAATTTCATTATTAGCATTTATTGAAATTTATTTAATGAATTAATTTTTTTTGTTTTTACCTTTTTATGTTTGAATTCCCCATTTGCATTAGCATATATAGTACATGTATGGTGATATCTTAACTGAAAAATGTTCGAGTTCATTGCATACAATTTAATGTGATAAATTAATATTCCTATTTTCTTATTTTCTAATTTTCTAGTAATCTCTGTGGGCATATTTTTTGAAACTTAGGAAACCAAGCATTGGTAGAAGCGTGTAGGCTACATTCACGACAAAATACAGTAGTTATGTTGCTAAATATTCTTAGTTTGTGGTAAAATATTTAGAAATGCTTTTGGAAATGCTTTTTTTTGGCTAAAAAACTATAATAATAATAATTAAAAAAAACATCTTATGAACTGATTATACAATGCACTATGAAACGAAAGTTCAACAAAACTTCAAACAAACTATATTGTTTTTATATTTTTATTAATGTCACATAATATTTCTTTTTTCGTATATTTTAAATATCGTATATCCACGTACATATATACTTGTATTTCGAAGGACATCTTAAAATTGCTCATTATCTTAGTTCAATTGCATTATGAAATTGCTTTCGTTGATCGGCTTCTAAGATTTTTGAATTATCCAGAATTTTTTTTTTAAATGTGTTAAATGTTAGTAGTTATTTTGTCTTGCTAAGATTATGTGCTTAATATGCTGTCTTCGTTATAGGCTGATTTCAGTAAAGTTAAGCATGGCAATGAAATGAAAATTAAGACAAAACATTTCTATAACACTGGTGATTCTCCACACCATGCATTTTTTGTATTAGATTTGCTTATCAATAAACTATATTTTGGTGATATGATGTTTCCTATCCACATTTCGGCCAATAAAACATGAAGTATGCGATTTGACGTTTCAAATTTTAGTTTTGATTCCAATCCAACTATTGAAATATCTGAGTAAGAAGAAGCTGGTTCAGAAACTCATAATCTGAATTGGCAAATGACGAGCTTCCACCGAAGAGGTTTCTATTTCAATGAGCAATAAGCATGTCATAAATTGATAGCTGAAATCCCGGCTTAATTGGAGTGCTCGATCACGAAACGAAGCGGAGATGGGGATAGTGCACTCATCAATATTCGCAAGAAATTGGCAATGAACGCTAAAATCGCATATACAGTAGAAACATGGATGAACTGGTTGAGTTGATGGAATTACAGAGTCCTGCATTTCCATTGAGCAATCCATAAAATATAGCTTTTTAATCTACGTTTCAATCTAAATCTGTACTGGTGCACAGCTGTCCCGGAAATGTCCCGTGGCAAATCATGCAATATATTTTGAAATCCAAGTCGAAAAAGGAGAATTAATTACGAATGTAATTTAAAATGTAGGGTTTTGTGCTATAATGCCATTTTAGATTCACATAACTGTTCATGTAATTTACTGACATGTAAAACGTCTTATTTGCACATTACGCTAGGAGAAAAGTATATCCAAAACATGTTTTATTTACTCAAATGTACGTTAACTTTGTGAATAAGCTCTCATTAAACCATGGGAAACGAATTGCATGTCTTTTTACTTGACAATTTAAAGTATTTCAAAATGTTTTTTTTTTTTAAAAATACGGGGTTATAGCTCTTTTTAAATACTTTTAAAGCTATATATCCACAGTATACCGTGATAATATCTATATATAAGTAAACTTTATATTAGAAATAAAACAATGCATTTCGTAATGCACGAGTTTAAATGCTTTGCAATTGAAGAAAAAGTATTGAGAAAAGTATATCCAAAACATGTTTTATTTACTCAAATGTACGTTAACTTTGTAAATAAGCTCTCATTAAACCATGGGAAACGAATTGCGTGTCTTTTTACTTGACAATTTAAAGTATTTCAAAATGTTTTTTTTAAATACGGGATTACAAGTATAGCTCTTTTTCAATACTTTTAAAGCTATATCCACGGTATACCGTGATAATATCTATAAGTAAACTTTATATTAGAAAAAAAATGTTTCGTAATGCACGAGATGAAATGCTTTGCGTTCCAAAGTGAAATAAATTAATTTCAGAATCCATGTGCTGGCACTCACATTTTCACATGCATGAAATACATTTCAAATGCATTACTTTTGGATATGGGTTGTATTCTTCAAGATGCGACCAAGTTTGTAGTTTTACACAAAAGTTTACGATGCATTTGTCTTCGATTTTGGTAAGCAATATACATTGTAGTGTTTCACCCTCACCTCTGTTGCCTTCTTGAGCATGTCACATGTCAGCTCATGCACAGCTGTACGAGTGGTACTTCACTTAATGTACTTTTTATGGTGGAGAAGGAAGGGCATTCAGCAATCCCGACTAGTTCATTACGTTGAGCATGTCAGTTGATGGCGTGGCTTTGACTCACTCATGAGGAAAATGTATGTCCTTTGTGAGTTATATTAACTTGATATCAGCCTTGCATTGCGCCTTATTGGGTTGCTACAAGATCCGTATTGATGGGTACGATTATGGCAAGCATGGCATTGCCGTAACATTACTTAATGAAAGTAGAACCTCTGTAGAGGGAACGATTTGTTGATGAATCCGATTCATTTTATTTTCTTCCTACGAGCCTTTAAAGTTGACGGCATGAGCAACGTCTGGCAAAATATGATACGAAATTGCTTCTTGAAGGGAAGATGCAGCAAATGCAGTCTGGAAAACATCCTATTTTCAAAAGCAAAATACATTTTAGAGTGGAAAATTTACTGTATTCTGACAAAGAGCTACACAAGTACTTGTACAATGGCTTGTTTAAACAATTAAGTAAGGTACGTGCAACATGGATTAAAATTGTTGTTACATTTTTTTGAAATACAATATGTTAATCTATTCTTTATTTTAATAATGCTTTTTGAATATGTTTATAGTATACTGTACTTTAAAATGCATTCTACTTTTGATTTTATCTTTTTCTTTAAAATATTTTGAAAATGCATGCATCGAATCATTCGTGTTTTCTTGCTACAGAGATTGTTTTATTTTATGTTTCCTGCGGTATAGTAAGTCCTTAAAAATTATTTTGTTCCCGTTAAAGTCGTTCATTTTTAAAGTGTTCTTAATTTCTTCAGATTTGTTTTATTCCCACGCTGAGAAAGAAATGCATTTACGCTCGTAATTAAATTGCATTTCAAATTGCAGTTTGCACATTGAAAATGCATTGACAAGAATGCGACAGATTTTTAAATTTATTGAGGGGGACTTAAATGAGAATAGTTTTTGAAATGATTTGAAAAGAATGCAATAAGAAAAATAAATTTTGAAAATGCATGATAATAATGAAAAATATATTTTGGAATGCATTCCATGTTTTCCAGTCTATAAATACAGGGTTATTACAAAATAATCATCGGGTTTTAAAAAGATATATTTTTGAAGGTATTACAGATACAATTGAGAATGACACATGGAGAGAAAGTGTAAATGTCCAAGTTTTTAATCATACCATCACAAATGTTCAATGTGAGATCCTCGCGTCACACGACACACGTCTATACGGTAGTCCAGTTCGGCCCAAAAAAGCTGAAGTGTGTCCCTATCAATGCTGTTCACAGCAGCTCGCATACTCAAGCACGCAAAACGCTTTCTGCTGCAGAGTCGCC
>JAQGBX010008537.1:0-10456 GCA_034698745.1 Megaphyllum sjaelandicum
TTGCAAATTTGTACTCGGAAAACGTGGAAAATTTTGCAAATTTGTACTCGGAAAACGTGGAAAATTTTGCAAATTTGCACTCGGAAAACGTGTAAAATTTTGCAAATTTGTACTCGGAAAACGTGGAAAATTTTGCAAATGTATACTCGGAAAACGTGGTAAATTTTGCAAATTTGTACTCGGAAAACGTGGAAAATTTTCCAAATTTGTACTCTGAAAACGTGGTAAATTTTCCAAATTTGTACTCGGAAAACGTGGACAATTTTCCAAATTTGTACTCTGCATGAAAACGTGGAAAATTGTCTAAATCTGTACTCCGAAAACGTGGAAAATCTTGGCAAATTTCTACTCTGAAAACGGGCCCTGAGCTAACCTTGTAGAAGTATTAATTTTGGATCGCCATGACTGCGCTGAATTTCCCTGACTTTTCCAAAATAATCCCATTCTTGCCTGGCTCTCCCAGGTCATTTTCAAGTATACCCTGACTTTTCCATGTCTTGGGGGAGCCCTGAATTAACATTATTCGTCCATATCCCAGGACGGGTACAGTGTACTAGAAATGAGTTTTGTACCAGAATTTCATACATATGTATAAAGCGAGTTCTTCAAAAGTTCCCTAGCATTCACAATTAGTAATTTTCCAATCATTCCTAATTCGTAATCGCAATTCCCACACAATGTCCCAACCGCATATTTCTGTCCAAAAAAGGGGTTAACCAAACGCAAGGGTCCACGTGATCCCGCCACGAGCCCCACCTGCCCGGATCCCCGCCAACCTCAGGCTGACCCCAAGTTCAACTTGTTCGCATCACGCCGCGAGTCCCTCGCCGTGTAATTTGCGCGCGGCCCGAGGGGTGAGGGAGCGTGGGTTGGGGGGGCGACCCGCGGCCAGCGAGCGGTCGGCGCGCGTGTCTGCGTGTGTGTGACGCTGGGAGAGGAAGCGTTCCCACGACTGGGCTGGCAGGCCACGGAATGCCACTCATCCAGCTGTTTCCCAGCAACGCCGATGACGCGGGCCCCGGCGATGGCCAGGGGTCAGAGTGCGCTTCTTCCCATTGGACGCAACGAGCGCTTCTTTATTACACCTCATTATCTGGAACAAAGAGCCCGGCGCAACACGTGGGAACCGAAGCGCGAGAAAAATTGGGGAGGACGCCTGCCGCCGTGAGGCCACCCCCTCGACGGGTCTCGTGTGAACCCCGGGCCGAACGTTCGTCAGCATTCCTGGGATGCGTGCAGGCTGGAGACAGGGTCAAGAGCTGCGAGACGCTGGAGAGCGTGCGGGGCAGCAGCCGCGTCCACGGTGTTGATGGACCAGTTTTGGAAGCAGTTGGAATGGGCAATGCTCCGTTCCGTCAGCATGGGCCACAACATGGCTGATGAGAGATTTTCGGAATGCTTCTGTTTTTTTGGTGCAGAATGGTCAATGTCTGTCCGCACTATACGAACAGAATTGTCTGTCTGCAAGCAGATGCCTCATGTATGCAGCTAGCAGGGTCGTATAGGAACGTGGGTGCCGAGGGTATAAGGAGGCGCCAAAGAGTGGAAATTGTAGTTATGCAGATTCGGATGTTTGCAACATTTTTAACATTTTGTGGTTATTAGGGGTAATCACAAAGTTGCAGCCAGGCCTGCAGTTGCTGCAGTTATTAAAATTAAACAGTTGCAAATCCCTTTCGTGCAGTTGCAACTGTTTAATTTTGAAATGCGCATGCGCGACATAGGCGGAGCCTAATCTGCTGGAAGTTGCTGGAAGCAACTGCAGGCCTGGCCGCAACTTCTTGATTACCCCTAATGTACCTTCTGCAAATGTACATTGTCAATTGCAGTTCTGCGGGGAAGGCATGGCAAAGACACTTTGCATGGCTATAACGTTAGTACAAATTAACAGCTAGTTTCATAATGCGCTACTTTAAAGTGACAAAACTCAATATTTTTATTTATTTTTTTCTTCTCAATTTTGAGATAAAGCATGTCTTAATGCATGGTAAAATAAATTAACAATGCTGTCGTTTATTTAACCGACACTACCTCTGAGCGCATTTCACTTGGCTCATTGCCTTATTAAAACGAAAATTACCAATTTTCGAGCTGTTACTTCTGAAGCAGGGATGCGACATACTCAAATGTCTTTTAAAATTAGGCACTTAAAGTTTGGCAAGGGACATCGAAAACCCATTTCGCAGTTGTTGGTCTTTCGTTTAATTTGCTGCGGTGGTCCTTCGATGTAAATCGTTTTATTATCAAGAAATTAACGTCAGTGACCTACATAACAAGATTCGCGAAATATCGGCCACCAACAGGGTGGCTTCTTGCTTTTAATGGTTTAGGTCATTAATTTGGCGAGGCATTTGATAATGGTTTTATGATGTAGAAAATGAGTATGTGTACGGAAGCGCCATGGTTGAGGGTAGGGGGAGATGTAACGGGATTTTAAACCTGGAGGGGGAATAAACCGATACGACTTCGTGCACTTCCTAAAATCCTAAACATGATTTTGTGAGTAATATCGTGCCTTCGACGTTATCCCAACCACGATAAACAGGCACGTGTTGTCGACAAGTATTCCTCTTGTCACGTGATTCACGTGCTACCAATCTAAAATTATATGGGTTAGTTTTTCAACGTTGGTGCACAGATGCAATTTTTATTTTCATCTCATGGTCGTAGGGTTGATTACCACGTTCTTGGGTTTTATGGTTTTTATTATTATTATATGGACCGGTTGTGTTTGTTTTTCCGATATGATATTGGCGTGGTGTTGATAACGCCATTTCTTTTAGATGTTTCATATCGGTAAATTGCACGATATAAGATTCAAGGTTGGCATGTACAATATCGTAAATTCATCTTGATCGTATATCAGAGAAGGTATAGGTAGGGGTGCATTTGAGCTCATAACGAGGGTCTGACCCTTGAAGCAGACTACTTTTTGAAAGATCGAAGACCCCTCTGAGCCCCAGACATCTTTTATTGACCAGCATCCTTACCCATGCTTCGCAGTGGCCCATTACCCAATTGCTCGACAGGTGCGCGTATTGTTAAGACCAACCTTTTTGAGTTGAGCTTTTCCCCTGCACTGGTTATTCCAATCCGAACTCTATGGACCTTTGAGATGTAGGACCTGATATGGTTTGACAAAGACGGATCATGCAAAACGCAATAACTTTAGGTCATCTAGACTAAGGCCCTTTTGGAACCCTCAATTCGGCAGATTTGCATTGCCCAACAAGGCATGCTGCAAAGAAGGGTGTCGAAAATGAATGTAGGATGCGTTTCGGCAGGGGGCCACAGTTCAAGTTTCCAGCGCCATCTGTGATACATTTTGCGCAACTTTCAGGCATTTTAAATCTGTAATTTCTATAACTAGATTTGCCTGGTGAATTTTTAGGGGATATGCCATACTCCTTTGTACAAAAGTTAAACGTTGTTAAATATACGTTATCGTCTCAGTGGTCGGTTGCACCAAGCTACATAACTTAAGTTTCACTACAGTTAAGGTCGTATTAATTGCGTGCTTGATGTACGAACTCATTTTAAGGCCGGAGCATTAATTAACTTGGTTCAGTAAGTTGTTTGTCATGAACTTTTTAATGACTCGTTTGTGGGTCTAACTAGGATGTTATAATGTATGCAATTGAACCATCAAACATGACATGCAAACGTTTGCAAGGTTTGTAAACAATTTGCGGAGCACATTTCGTACGTGTGACCCATGAAGGGAACGCCGCAGCTAAATCACGTTATTGAAAAACGAAAGGATTCCTCTTCGTTTTCCGTGAAACAAAAATTGCGATGGCATCGTGACTGCATGGCTTCCATGAAATTCCATATCGATTTTCCCGTATCATTTTAATATCGTTCTAGGAACGTGCAGTCCTACAAAGACGAGGATTTTTCGTTCTGATTTCCAGGGTTTCGCCCCGTGAACTCGCAATTAAGTTCAAGCGAAGTTTGCCAGGTTTTTTTTTGTATTTTGTATTTTTTTTTTATTTGGTCCAACTGTAGAATAAAAAAATCAAGGATGTATTGATTGTTTCCTGCAATTTCCTCAAAAATGGGACTGTGAGTCATAATAGCCTTAATTTGTACGCTTCAGGTGTTCGCGGCGATGTAATGCCGGTGCACCAGACTGCCAAAATCAATAGGGCATGCACTTTTTCAGTCGTGGACGTGGTTACCAAGGCGAAAGAACCAGAATGGTGCTTGTTGTTGGTAGACTGGGTTACCTATAGGGATGAATCGGACACCAGGTTTGTTGGCTTAGCGGTCTTTGTTAATGGATTTGTCATCCACCTGATCATATGACAGCCTGCTTTGGTGTCCTGTCTGACAATGGTGAAACTCTCGACAGCAAACATGCTCATGCATTTCCCTATTAGGTCATTTAACTCTCGAGGATCTATACTTGACAAATGCTCAGCAGACGCATGTGGTGCCATCGCGCGATGATCAGAGACAAAGAGGCAACTTGATGACACTTCAGAAACACTTCCCTGTTTTTTGGCCCCACGTGCTCGCAGATGATGATGCGGTTTGCCCGAAATATTTTTGGAAGCTCTATGCAGTTTTCTCATTTCCATCATATAATTAGCTGTCTGCAACAGAGTAAGCCACGCACGATGGAATGGGAAATGGGTAACAGGCACATTTCCTGCTATTTCCACCTGATGCTATACCTATACAATATACATCTTCATTTATCGTGTGGTAAGGCATTGATGGATGGTTGTGATCTGACAGTTAGTGTTTTGGTTTGTTGAGAATTATTTCACAATTTCTTTCAACGTACATTTCGGGTTAGGGATAGGGGACAGTATAAGAAAGCCTGCAAGAATTGTAAATGAGAAAAGGTAAGAGTTTGGTCTTGGTCGAATTTTAGAGGAACTGTCCTGCACCATGGATGGTGGATTTTTTACGTTGACCTATTTCTGCTACGAGACTAAACATCATGAAAACCAATGCCACAACAGCTTACTTTGGTTTCTTACCTGGGTATGGAGTGCCTCGAATATGTTGGCATGCATTTGCAATGACTAAGAAATTCAGAATGCTATAACATGGAAGAGGAACCCAAAATGTTCATGCAGACAGAAATTACGCACGCTCTGATGTTGCGCACCAATTCCCCAAAAGCCATTCATAATTGTTCGTACTGGGTCTATTCAATGACCGCTTAATAAATGTGGTCATTGTTAAAATGGTTTCATGCTAGCTCGTTATAATAACTACAAAGCTCGGTAATTAGTAGGTTGCGATTGCCCCGAATTATTGTCTGAGATTGTTGGGCTATGATATGAATCCTGGCCCTCGAAGGTGGTCACTCTGATGGAGGCCCCCATCCATGACTCTGCAAGAAACATGTCGAATATAGAGCGTATCCTTTTTTTCCCCTATTGTCTTCATTAACTCACGGTTTTGGCTTTAGTTTGCTTGGCACAGTGATACAAATACAAATTAAGAATTTAGCTCGAGTAATCTTGTTGCCAATAAGTAATTTCTGACCATTAGGGGATTTTATATTTAAACTTGGTAGTGTTCGTGCTGCAAACTGATTTCATTTAGGCGCTAAATAAAATTTGACTGATATCAATATTTAAAATTAAAAATTGCAGCTTAGATGTTCATTTATTGTTCAAATCATGTTTTTATGACTTCTGATTATACCAACTAATTCTGACGTCCCTTGAGATTCGTCTTAACGAGGCTCGACTGTATTAGCAATGCGATTCGTTCCCTCTGCTTGCTGGAGTCAAAATTAAATTTTGTTAGACCGTCGACGATCTTACTTGTTATTCCTTCCCAGTTTCCAAGGATAATAATTGCCTGAGTCCTGATGCTTTTTTTTTATATTCGTTTATTATATATTTTTTGTGCCAAATTAGAAGTTGACACGCGAATGGAAAGCTTTATTGTCAAGTCATAAAATTTAGTTGATATCGAGTCAACTTCCTTGACATGGATAAAACCAAATTTCTATCCCATGTTTTGATCATCCTGAATGTGATCTGCTTGTAGTAATCGTACCTTTATTTGTAACCATATCTATTTATATTGTTAGCTGCAACCACAGGTATCGATTGCTTTTAAAACATCTGTACTTGTTTTGATTTTGGACCAATTTGAAACTTGATTCTCGAACTATTATCAAAATCATTTTTTCCTGAAGTGTACTTTGATCAGTGTTGTTGGTAAGTAGTTATCATCAGCTGTTTGAATGCCCAGTTAAAAGTATAACGACTGTAAAAAAAATGCGACCAAATTAATCATCCACACTTTAAACCAGGAAATGATTGAAAGCTACGCACATACAATTGATTACTGCGTGATAAGATGAATTATATAACTATATTTTTTGTCCCAGATTTTATTCCCATCATTTTCGGTTTTTATACTTATTGGTTTTTGGTTGCGAAAGCAATTTCTTTCGTAAAGTTTGCTGTGATATGTACTTTGTTGACACTGTCTACCCGAGTTGTTTAAGTAGTTTTGAGCACACGTGGCTCCATCACCAAATTTGGATCTGAAATTACCCTCTTTTCCTAGATCCGCTGGAGATCTGGCTTTGTTTAATCACAACTTAATGCCCCGTTAACCTCGTTGAGTCACACTTCTGAAGTTTTGATGCATTTGCTGATTGTTTATGCTAAGTTGA
Source organism: Megaphyllum sjaelandicum (assembly GCA_034698745.1). Taxonomy (NCBI): domain Eukaryota; kingdom Metazoa; phylum Arthropoda; class Diplopoda; order Julida; family Julidae; genus Megaphyllum; species Megaphyllum sjaelandicum. The sequence continues at coordinate 6,656 of JAQGBX010008537.1, forward strand.
GTGCTGATTAAATACTGTACATGTGCATGGTTTATGTAGGCCTACACGTAAACTGGAAACTTGACAGTGCTCGTTTCGACAAAGTCCACATTATTATGCATGTTCAAAAGTATTTGCATGTTGCTTGACATTTATTTCATCAATCTTTTCTGCGGTATCAAACAAAACTAAAAAACAATATCCTCAAAGTGTTTGAATTGAGAACTGCACTACGACTTATGAAATCTCACTGACCTTCAACTACAGTATAGAACTATTTAATTGCTAAGTATATATTCTTTATTTTGCTGAATTTTTCGCTGAATTAGTTTCAACCTCATCTCAGAAATACATGAACAGAATATACCGAAACATTTCTTGTGGTGTGGATATAGCTTGGGAATTAGGACGCAGTTTCATCTTTGCTATCAATGACCAAGTCATATAAAAGTACAAGTATGTTTGCCACTTATCGTGTATTTTCATCAATCAAAGTTTCAAATGTAATGAAGCAATCTGTTAACGTTTCAAATGAGATAAAAGGACATTATACATGCAGTGGTTATTATGTATAGACATAACAATTTGAATTTACTTCACGAGAAATGTAATACTACGTGACTTTATCTTCTTGTTGGCTGCATGGTGTTGAGGAAAGAATGTTGAAGGAATCGTCGACGAAATTAAAAATGGAATTTAAATGTATTTTGTGCGATTGAAAATGGTGTCCATAACTGTTCCTGAATGCATATTCTCGAAATGGTTGCAAGCAAGGACTTTTTATTACTGACATCTGTGTCCCAAACTGGAATAACTTACTGTAGTTCATCAAACTTTCTTGCAAAATATGATTGTCATTATAGAGCAAGTTGTTAATGTCTTGCATTTTGTGCAACTTTTAACGTTTTCTGAAGCACTTGTTGAAAACTTTCCTGCATTCGGATGTCAGTCTACACCAAAATCAATATTTTTTTGTAAATTGCAACCTTGCATTGCCAAATTGTGCAGCGATCTGGAGGTCGTGGGTCATGACAGGTGTACAGTCAGTTGTTCAAATGCAAAATAATCGGTGTGAGTAACGACGGTAACCTTGAATGAGTGAGTTACAGAAACCAATTATTGCATACATGTACTGCTAGGTGTTTTCCCTTTCCAAAATTGTCACCACCTGGTGGTTTAGCCTTCAGACTGCTCCATTCGCCACATGTTTCTTTGCAGAAATTACAGAAAAACTCTACATCTGCCGAATGTATACCTTTGGTATGGTGCATGCATGCCAATGGGAATTACCTTGTGATAGCTGTTTGTCTGGTCTCGTGGAACTGTGCTCGAATTTTCCTTAAAGTTCATTTCGTTTTCAAAATGTTGAGAAGTTGCGCAGTTTGTTTCTAATTTACTATATTCTGCATGTATATGCTCGATGTAAACATATTTTAGTCGCATGAAATTCTTAGATTGATACACTGAAATAACATTTCTAGTTGAAATCTCTGTCGTTGAAATCTGACTTTAAATTTCATATTCATGATTAAGCTATATAAAAAAAAACGAGTGGTGGCTGATTTGCACAGTGTATGGCTGCGTTCACGTAGGACTTGTTTTCCAGTCGCTTGCCACTGGAAAACCAAATCCAATTAGGTGAGGCATAAGTCTGTAAAGTCTTGTTGCGCCTCCTGCCTGCAGTAGTGCCGATTTAACAGACTTATGCCTCACCTTGTAGTTGCAATTTTCCAGTGGCAAGCGACTGGAAATCAAGTCCAACGTGAACGCAGCCTACGCTTGATTTAGCAGAAAATGAGTTAAAATTGTACAGGTTGGAACTGGAAAGACATACATTTAATGTTCTATTTAAAATATTGTTTTACTACATGATATGACGAGTTACATTCTACTTAAATTTCACTTAAAAAGCAAACGTTACTGTATTGGGGCATTTGTGGATCTTATGTTCCTCCCACTTACAAATCTCAACGATTACTATATTATAAGATCTACTGTATAACTTGTTAGATAGAAGACGAGAATAGCAAACAGTTCAATCTGAACTTAAGCTGCATGGAGCTCGTGATCCGCCTAGATTAATCGAAGAGCTATCGAAATCAATGTTGGATTCATTGATAGTTTTAAAACTTATCAATAAAATGGCTGCATGAGAGAAATGTTCATGTTTATGTTCCAGGCCCTCTGCCAACAGTTGAGCAACGATGACGCCGCGTTGGCTTCGACCTTTGCACTCCTCTAAAATGTTATCAAGAACTTGATAGCAGCGCGTAAGCCTTTCGATATCAAACATTGTACGTGTAAACATTTACTATCGAGCCTGCTTGATGTTATTAATGACATGGCCATTCCAGATATTTTGGCATGCAGCCTACGCTAGCAAATGAACACATTATTTACATTTTAATGTGCATTTGTACAAGGGCTCATATTCTTACATCTCCAAAAAGCCTAAAAAATACCCATAGTAGCTCGGGTGACGATCAATTCGTATTCATATTGCAGAATGGTCACGACACGGGTCTCTGATCCTTGTTTCTCTAAATCTGGGTTAAAGCCTAAATTTCATACACAAATTACTTTTGCTTCGTGGGGTTTTGTTTCAAAACAATGCTGGCATCAATTCAACGCGTTGACATCCCGCATTAAGTTGCAATGCACACCGAACACGTAATCTAGTTATAGGTGTGTCCGTTAGAGGTAGGCCTCGGAATATAAACTTGATTATTTGTTTTGTTTACTACAATTGCCATTGTTTTTTTTTTTTTTCGACATTACCAGGATGGCCATGAAATTCTATTGGTTGACTATATATATCGTGTTTGACCATCATTTATCCTATGATTTGGTGGCAACTTCAATGGCAGCCGTTATGCCCCCTCCCTATAGGGGTAAAGACATGGGGTCAACCAGGCCATTTCTTGATCTCGTTTCGCCAATGCTCGTACAGATGTAACGAAATCGATAGCGCCTTTCACTTACATGTAATGGTTTCGACCAGTCACCTGATCATAAGTGCCAGCTCTTGCTTACTCGACTCGTTACTTTTGCGCCTTTTTTTGCAGCTGAAGCCCTCGAAAACAACCTCTGGCTATTGTAATGTGAGAAAGTGTAGAGTGCGTTGGTGCTCGAGGAGATAACATTCACTCGGTCTTCATCTTCCGTGTAATGATAACCATTGTGAAAGACGGTGCAGTAGACCAAACAAAAAAAGTAAACATGTTTTACAGAATGGTAACGATGGATATATGGCACCATTTTGAAGGGACAATCTAGATCACTAAAAGTTTATTTGTCGATTGTGCATGGTAGCTTTCAAGTGCTGCTAAATTGTTTAAAATCAGTATTTTGTCAATAAGCCGTGCCCAAAAAAAAACCATCTTGGGTTCCCATATTTCCACAAACAGTTTTCAGCTCTAATTTAATATTTCTGAGTTGTGACACTTCCGATCGAAGCAGGAGTGTTAAATATTTTCGAGGTGCCTGCAAGCGTATTCTGACAGCCACTGGCATGGCAGATACGACATACCACGTGTGACAACGTGAAAAATGTACATAAAAGGCAAACTCAAGAATGTAGTTCCACACCAGCAGTTGTGGCAGTAGCTAAGAGGTAGCCAATATAGGAATGCCGGATTTTGAACTAGATGCAAACGCACCTACAGTAGAACTCCAATTATCCGAATCAATTGGGACCGGACCCCATTCGGATAATTGGATTTGTTCCGAAAAAAGGGTACATTTATTATGTATTTTAAGAAAAAAGAGCTTATTTTCGGTACTGTATGCATTTGTTATAAATTAAATGAAAAGGCTACACTT
>JAQGBX010008538.1:0-10456 GCA_034698745.1 Megaphyllum sjaelandicum
ATTGTCTACCAATGTCCACCTAGGGGAGGGGTGGGGGAGTTAAAAAGTGAAAAATATGTGTACATGTAAATTATGGACGGCCCCTTGAGTCGACTGTGGAATGTGGATGCTTGTGCGATTTTTCTGGCACCCTACGATGTTTTTTGGTCGTAACGGAAGACGGCGCCACCGTCTTTTACCCGTTCGACCTCGCTTGACGTCTGCTCTGAGCTTTTGACGTAGTGTTGCGTGTGCATCAATAAAAGAACGATGTGTGAATTTCAATCAATGTTAAAGCGGATAAAAAAATTCTCAATGCCTTGCATTTAATGCGTCCGTGTGTCGTTACTCGTGGTAAGTGCAATTCAATAACAATTGTCTTTCGGGATTCGCGGAATGTAAAACGAATTTCCACGTTCGAAATCTGTCCTTCGAAAAATGGCAAGTCACAGAATCGGATCCATCCAAAAGATGAGATCCTCGCCTTTTTAATACGTTCCTACACCAGATATTAATCCGATTCATCGCGAGTTTGGTAACTAGTCCTTAGCTCATCGTTCCATCATTCATCTTTTTTTTCATTCAGACAAGTTAAGCCTAAACGCCGCACAGGCATTGGGCCCACGATGAATTACCTCAGGCATGTACTGCCCTTTTAGTGCTGACGGACGTTGACACATCGATTCGAATTCGAATAAATAAAGTCGGTAGTGCAGTATAAAGATGAGTTTTCCTGTCGTCAATACGTGTTATTTGCTCTTGGCATTTTTTTCCGCAAAATTCCTTTGGAGTCCATCTCTCATCTGTTTCCTGCTGCTCGGCTTGAATGCACTCGTTTTGGTCGGAGTTCAGTACCTGTGCAACGGGATATGGCAACTTTCTAGGTTGGTTTTCTTTCCAATTCTATGTAAATCTAAGAGCATCTTTTAATACCTAGAATATTACGGCATCGACGACAAATGTACGGTTGAACCGTATGAGTGCCGTTCAGCAAAGGTCAATGGCCGGTTACATGACCGTACGTATAGCGTAAAGGGATATAATTCGAATAAAATTTCGTCCACGTCTGCGTATTTCGTTCAATTACAAAAGCTGACGTTGGCGCGTTCAGTTGGAAAAGCGATCAATTCATTGAACGGATACTATATGATAATTCCTGGAACTGCAACATGCTTTCCGGCCTTGACATTTGTAAGTCCAAGAATTCATTAACTGCACACATTATCACGCACCATCTTTGTTTCGCCCTTTTTCTTATTTCGGTGCGAGGCTTTTATAAAAAAAAACAATCATTTTATTGCATATTATCATATGCCTGAAGTTATTACTACTGCTTTGACCTGAAATCTGTAAGGGCGTGTCATGTACTTTTGATAAATGGTTTGTTCCTACTTGTTTGTATGGAAGATAATGACCGAGTCTAGGTATATGTTAGGTCTAACTTGTCGGATTATGAAACGATTACACCTGAGGTATTCAGAAAACTTAGTCTGTTAATGCTTCCTTCGTGTGTGTTAGCAAAAGAACTGGCAATGAGCTGGCATCAAGGAAAAGATAACTTTCCCAGCACAGTAGCCTACAGACTGTACAGTGTATCGCAATGACAGTACACTGTATAGTTACTGGTGCGCCACGTGCACCAACATTTTTTTTTTATAAAAACCTACTGTACATGCTTCCTTCAAACTGGGCCATTGCTTATCAATTAATTTTTGTTGCAACTCCACTTCTCAAATCTAAAAAAATATTGCTTATTTCGTTTTAAGGGTGATTAATTTCCATCCTTGTAATGAGCTTTATGATCCTAATCTTCATTAAGCTAACCATTTCCATAAAATCGAGAAAATTTTTTTTTTAAAAAGAAAGTAAAATTGGCAAATTTTGAGTAATTTTTAATAAAGTAGATTTGGCAAGAATCCAAAATCGAATGCTAAATGCCTTTGCGTGAAAACACACTGAATGCTTCTTCCCTGCCTGTTTTCATATTCTTGTTTCCAGCTTTGGAGCGCAGAACGAACGCTGAGATCCGCATAATGTGTTTGGTCGCGCCACTGCATGCGTTGTGCTAAGTGAAACATTCCGCGTAAACCTTCCACATGCGTGTTTGCATCTCATGATGTGTGCTGCCGTGTTCTGCACACAGTGTGCAGGACACGTTGTTACGGTACATAGGTGGCATAAATTGATGGCTACACTTTTGACCAATCGTGATCTGTGTGCCACTCTGTGTCTTACAAATCTGCTTTCAGATTATAAGCGCTTCATGTAAGCTCGGACGAGTGGTAAGCGCCTGCGCAATAAGCATCCAGTGTATTCTGATCCTTTGAATTTTCGCGCAGTCGATACATATTTTTTTTAAAAAAATATAAACTTGAGAATTTAAAATGACTTAAAAATTAAAAACTTATACTTGTAGTATAATTCGATTACCGATATTGCTAGGGGAAGGGGAGGGGGATGTGATTTTAAAATTTTAATCGACTTAATATGGGTACTGAGACTGAAGCTTTACGAATAGCAGGTTTGGCAGTCGTGACCTCAGTTGTGCAAAATGATCCAAGTTCCCATTCATCAACATTATAAACATGGGCCGACTGAAGTAGACTTAATTTTGAGCTAATGATGCTTCGGCAGTGGATATCGCTCGTGTTGTCGGTTTTTTAAAAGGCAGCGCATTTGCCCAACCCTCCCCATTTACCCGTGATTCATTGGGACGGACAGGAGAAGGACCGGATGGGAAAGGATTATGGTCATGGCGTCCTAGAACCTCCTCCATCACCAACCAACCAACCAACATAGGAACTATTTCAGCATTCGCCTGAAGAGTTGTGGGCCGGGAGCCAAGAAATTCAACAATCAGGATAGCCGATTCGGGAATCGAACACGCTTCTACCTAATGCAAGTCAAGAATGCTATCTTTCGGCAATCTTAATTGCTCGGTCGATTTAAATTCTTATTAATTGATGTAAATAACGTTTAAATTCTTATTAATTGCTGTTATAACGTTGAGGGATTTTTTTAAAATCATTTAGCGCGTCAATGTTGCACACGTGTCTTCACTGCCGCCGAAAGTGCTATTCGTAAAGCTTTTATTTGAGTGCACCTATTTTATTAAAATTTGTGTTTAGAGCTTCGCGAAGGCATCAGTCATGAGTACTTGCAAAAGAATTGCAGATTATTTGGGCTTATGAGGGGTAGTAGGCTACTCCCTCGCAGTCTACAAATAAGAACAGTACGTGGCGTTTGCTACCAATTTCATATTATTTGAGCTCCTATGCAATGCCATTTATGTTTTTTAAAATGAAAAGGGGGTTGACAGAATTAATGCGGTAATCCTTGCGTTCAAAAGCGCGACTAATGAAAACATCGCAATCCACAAGCCAGCAATTTCGGTCATGTATTTTCTGGACAGAGCATTTCTGGCAGATGTTTTGGGTTAATAATTAATTAAAAAAGAATTCTTTTACACATGACTTGTTAGGTAGTCTTTGATAGGCGAGCAAGGCGGCTTAGAAGTTAGAATCCTCGTCTTGCATTCGGTAGATCCTGCACTACTGTCCTGTAGGTTCGATTCCCGGGTCGGCTATCCTAGATTGTGGTTTTTCATGGTTTCCCACAATTCCTCCGGGCGAATGATGAGATAGTTCCTGTATTAAATCGACCATGACCGTCATCCCATCCCAAATACGGGAAATATAACTAAATTGTAATGTTGGGATCCATCATGACCAGACTGCTTACTATGTCTTAATTTTTATAATTATGATCTCCCCTGCCAAATGGTACGATGTACTAACTGCAGGGTAAAGAATTGAATTGAATTGAATAGTCTTATACAGTGGTTCAATTGCATTTACAATGTAATAGGCACCTTAGGGACTCGGAGGGAGAAAATTAGTATGTGATGATGTGGAACGGCATGCAGATCAATGTCGGAAAAGCTAATGAAAGGTTAGCGCAGATGTCTAGAATTTGTTGTGCAATTTCGATCCACCAGGTTGACCCGAGCAACCGTTCTGTACAACTCGCCGTGTTGCCTGGCAGCCACATTTTGAAAATAGTTCTTGCGCACTATTTTGTTTGGTGAACTGATTCTGTTGGTTTCTGGTATAAAGATACCTGTACAATTGTTGGATGGCCATTACATGAGAATATTTCTCTCTGGAAAAACTGCTAATGTACCAGTTTACGCAATTCCTGGTCACTTAATTATAAAGTGTTTTATGAAATGTATCCAAAGAGCACGATCCAAATAATCAATTGTATTCATGTCTTTATCCGCGTATGCACTGTACCCCTATATTTACCTGAACCGGAAAATGAAAATTAAAGGAAAACTTTTGGCAGTCCCTTTGGTCCTAAAGATCCTAGTAAACTTTTCAATCGATAGGTAGTAAAATATTTCAGCACTGTCTCTTGAAATGAAACAGATGGTTAAAATCTACTTTACAAGTTCAACTGCAAATTTTGAAGGTCGTTTTATTCTGAAGTTCTATCATTTACATGTACTGTATATACTGTAAATTAACTTTGAACATCTGTTCATGTTGGGATTTGTTAGACATCCGATTTGAGTTAGGATCAGAAGGTTAAATTTTGAGACTTATAATTAATAACTATGTCTAGTGTTAGCAGCCAGTTTATAATTATCGCGATGCAACACGTGATGCTGGCATCGAATAATTAACGAATCAGCTGGCTATATTGCCGTAAATTAATATTCTGTTTGAAATGCCGTATTTGCAATATAATTGGCCGAACAGCGTGTCAAAGGCAATAAGGTTTCATTTGCCGACATCGTATCATGGCTATTTTTATGCATTTAGTGATGTCACGTTCGCCACTCATCCACTGCTTATTGATAACTTGGCATGGTTTAAGAAAGTGCTCAAAAACCTATCACGTTCTTCGGTGTCCGGTCATTCGCGATTTTCAACAATTTTTTTTCGTGTGACGGCTCTCCATCACGTGGTCATCATGCATGCGAGTGGCCATACCACCGAGAGTAAGAACTTCGATCCCAAGTGCCTATAATTTCGTTTATAACTTGGGGATTTTATCTCAAGAGCTTATATTTCTCGCCTTCCTTGGGAAAGGAATATCGACGTTGCTCCATTTCGAGGTAATTTTAACAACATTTTTAAATATTTCATGTAGTCCACGAATGGCTAATATTTTAATTGCTTTGAAGAACCTATTCCTGCTGCCTTGGTGAGTTTATGAGGAAACAATTGTACTTATTGGCTCGGAATCACTTGCATTGAGGGACACGGACTTGCGTTACAATTATAATTCGTCATGTTCATGTACATCGCAATTACGAAAATCAATCCACTTTCCCGACCTTTCTGCATTTATAATATCCGGTGGCGATCTTACATTTTAAGTTCTTTTCTGTTCTGAGTTTAGTGGCCCCATTTTGCAATATTGCGTGTGATGGGCATATTATTTTCTGTAGATTTAAATTTTCTCAACTTTTTACGCGAATCTCAGCCGTTTAACTACACGATTCATTATATTATGTTGTTATAATGGAATAAGTGCTGCAATCTTCAGGTAGGATAATGACCCTACCGGAAGATTTCCGCTGCAAGCATAATTACGTCCCAGAAGAATTTCTCGAACTACTTTCAAATTATAACTTTTTTTCTTGATCGAAAATGGACTGCTGAGACAGGCCTGCTTTTTTTGTTATTTGCTCAATCAGAATGTTAGAATCAAAAAAGTGTTGTACTTTGACAGTACAAATGACTCGCCCGAGTGGTTTGATATCGGCGATGTACTTCGATGTAATTTCTTATGCAAAAAATACATACATGCACTATGCTCCCTTATCCAAGGTTTGAAAAAATTAAATATATAGTCGTAAAATTGACTTCATTACAGTGTATTATATCTTTTGGTGTGTTACTGATTATTTTTGTCTTAATCTAAATGTGCGTACTTTGGGGACTGAATATTTATTAGTTAAACTCTCATTTTTTTTTACCACAATACCTTTAATTTTGTTATGGAAACATGCAGTTGAATTTTATAAAAATTAGTTTGTTCATGATGGTACCAGGCCTATCCATGAAAAGCAAAATTGTTTATACAAATGATGGAACTATGATAGTGCTGTACTATAGCAGTTAATTCAATCGTGAGGTCGCGTATTAATTGTGACGTTAATACATTAATCAAACATGCCAGGAAGGCAATTAAGCCCGTAATTCACGGATGACGTTGGTAGGTCCACCATATACATGTACGTCACTCACATGTGTTCAACTCTGAAAAACACTTGAAAATTGTTAAACAGTTGGCAAAATTAGTGTCGCGCGTTTGATGTGCTTCTGGAAGTAGCCTACATATAGTTGCACTGCACGTCCACGTCACATCATCCACCTTGAGCTGGGTTTTATTTGTTGACAGCTTTTGCATGGTTGTGAGAATTCCTTATTTAGAGGCATTACATGTACTTTTATTTTATTATTCATTGGAAAACTTTCAACTGCCGGATTTGTTCTCCACCTTTTCGGGCTATCAGTTCATGTAGATTCCCAAATTACAGAATAACTTAGACTATACCTTTGCCATTAGTTTTAATTTATGGTAAATTCCGTTTTGGCATTCTCAAAACGTAACGTTACTTGTACCAATGCAATTGAAATTGATTGATGTTTTATTTAGGTTTAAGCGAATGAATACCATCCAAGAGGGCGCAATGGAGCAAAGTGATAGCTCTGTGCCGGACTCTTCGGACAGTTTTTCGAAGTGTTGTACTTCAGCATCGGAAAATGGCAATCTCAGCAACGGGCTTGAGTAAGTATTACTAATTTAAATTCCTAACTTGACAATGCACCTGTCACTTTTTGTTATCATAATTTAAAAATTCATTGGAATCGATCATATTTTCCTTGTACAATTTTTTAGAGTGATTCTTCCCAATTATGCACGTGCATTAATTAACATGTTTTAATGAAAATTTAAAACAACTGGTGGTACTGTACACAAAACTCTTTAAATAAAAATCTTTGTCACAAACCCCAATTTATAATCCGATCACACATTCAGTTGTAAAACGTAAAAACTAATGTACATCATGTTGAATTCAGACCTTGGAAAAGTATTTTTTTAATGATTACTGCATCAAGATTGGCTATTAAAGCAAATGCACATGTCTCCTTGCATAATCTTATCCTGCAATTTAATAATTATTATATTATATTTTAGAAACAGTCAGGAGCACCACGTTACTTTTGCCTTAGACGACGAGGAAATATCGTCCTCAGTTTCTTCAATCGAGGACTTGGGTTTTGACACGTTTCCCGTTTCAAAAATGAGCACCAGGGACAAACGTCGAATGCTAAGGTAGGAAAATATTTTGCTATTATTATGTTTATTAACTGAACGTCACAAAAGAGTATGTAATTCTGCTAAATGTAATTTTTAAAAACAAAAACTGTCTTCAAGGACAGGCACGTGTATTGTTTTAGGAAAAACTGCAATAAACATTTTATAGAGAAGCAATCTTAGAAGTATAATCACCATTTGTAACTGAGTTGCACTTTTATTTTAAGTGCAAGGCATCTTATACAGTATAAAGTTATGCCCATGTAGTTCAAATTTGTGAAGGTCAAATTTATACAGAAATGTTGACAACATTGACATCTAGAGGAACAAGGGATCATAAATCACATAATTTAGGATTTTATCGTGTGAAAAAAATCACAATAATTATGACAGTTATAACAATTTCACTGTTTCAACTGATTTCATATCTGATGAACTTTTAAGTTTACAGTTTTTAACTACTGTATTATTTTCCTAATGGCTAGCAGAAACATTCCAGTCTCTTAATGGAGTAAACCGTAATTTGGCCAGATCTTGGGGTGTTGGACAGTGTCCCACATATTGAGTCTGAAAATGAATAAATTATTCTAAAAAAAGTAAATTAATTTTTTTACGTTTGGTTTTTTTTGAAGAATTTATTTATACTCACTAAATTAAAATCAACATATGGATGATGAAAAAATTATTCTACGCTGAACTTTTTTATCAAGGGTTCTTCAACTTATGTTTGACGTAAATTGCATACTCAGCGAGATTAAAGAATGCATGGTCATAGTCAAAAGTCCCATTAATTTGATTTGCAATTTAGAAAAGGCAGTTCATTACTAATGCTGTGGTGGTTATATTTTCGTATTTTCCATTCTTTTGTCATTTTTGATGCGCAAAACGTTTTATGCTGCACGGACGGTTTATTTTACAAACAACATCAATTTTTATAAACTCGTTTTGTGACGAGTCACTAAGACGTGAACTTGCAATGCCTCAGTAGATTTGACCTTGTACTCGTCATTGGAAACTTTCTTCACAGTATACTGTACGTAATGCACATCAGCAGACGGCAAACAGAAGGCAGTGTCTGCTTTAGCAATCGCTATACCACTCCTTTCAAGCAGATTGCTATGTACTTACTATAGCCAATTGGGCAGTATAAATTGACTATTGTGCAACCCTGTGGCTATCTATTATGCTATGTCAAGCGATTGACACGTCACCTATGATACGATCATATCCCGTCGGAAGTATTACCCTGAGTATTTCAAGTGTTGGTCCATCCACCGTATCATTTATTGCGCTGCAGCCGTATTTTTGGGACAGGGGAACATGAAAGGTGCCGACACATAGTGACCATACTGGTGTTTCGTATACTGTGCTTTCTTTATTAGTTAATTTTGGAACACCTTAATTGTTTCGCAACCTTGCATAGGCCTACTTGTACAGTGGCACGTCCACGGATATTACTGTACTATCAGAGTATCATTACTGTACTTAAGTGTCATCAGTGTCTTTAAAATGAAGACAAAACTGATGACTCCACTTGTTTGAATGGAAGGTTATTTAATGAGGCACTGTGCGCGATTGTGCCACTTTGCTTATCTTAGTCAAACAGGAGTACATTGTATGTGATGACAGTGAGTGTAACTGCCACCATTCACCAGAGACTATTTAACTCCTGGGGAATATTGCCATTTAGGCTCAGGATCATCAAAAACTAGCATGTGTTCTATTGGAATACGTGTACATGTTTAGACTACTGTATTGAAAAAAGAGACAGTATACCCAGTTGGGTGGTTTTGGAAACCTCAGCTGTACAAAATGCACGATAGATGGAGCTAAAATGGTGAAATGTCTCCCTTAACATAGTCATCATAGGATGGTAGGGACTTTTCAGAAGCACAGTTAAAGTGAAGCCCTAGGTTCCGCATTGTTACAGCATCCCGGCCCTGCATGTGAACGTCAAACATGCATGTTTCTGTTTAGAATCGGCTATTTAGAAGACAATTTTCGACATACAGTGCGTGCAGATTAATTTTTCCGAAATGTTCACCTAAACCACCCTTGTGTCGAGTCAATGTTCTGGCAAAGACTGGTATTTTATTTTTAAAGAAGATGCAGATGTAGCTAACAATCGGTTACAGTCGTTGGAGCTACCCTCTCGCCCCCCTAAATGTAAATTGCCTTTGAACCGACCTTGACCGTTGTGACGTATCACTAGGTTACATCGACTTCTGTACACACCCTCATACTGTGACAACCTTTCCCAGCTTCCCTCAAGAGACGTTTGAGGCAACAGGTATATCTTATTTAGGATATATAAAGACTACTTAAATTGCCATAAATTTGTAGATAAATAAGCATATTTAAATTGCGTATCACCAATACTTAGCAATGAAATTCGAAGTACTGTATGGTGAAAGATCCTATTAACAATTTAACATCACTCACGTTAAACGATGAACTCCGTTGTTGCTGTTAATTGGAAGACGGGAAATGTTACCGGTAACAATAGCTTAGATTTCTTAAATTTTGCCAGTTTTCTGACGAATGACTTTATAAATAACTTCAACATCAAATTCACACGATAGGTTTTGGCGAAGTCGTTCGCATCAGTTCACGATATTCCACTGACGATCCATCGTGTCCATTCATCATGTGTCGTGATGCACTCTTTTGAACAGAATTTGTTACGAGTCAAAGAGTAAAATAATATCGCTGCTTCCGAGATGCTGCTTTTACATTTGCTGTCTAGCCAAAATTGTATTATTTCCCCATAGACAATGTGTCTTGCAATAACTATTAAGGTAAAAATCCTTGGACTCGTCCCTCGCAGTTGCCATTGCTGGCAGCTTGAAATGTTACACGGTAGTGGTGTTCTCTGGTCTAGCTTCTACTATGGAAAATCAGTTTATTGTCTCAAATGATCTATTCCCCAATTCTTAAACAATTTATCGACGTCTCCTATAATCGTTGCCATATAGTAAAAAAAAAACCTATTATACGCACGCAAGCTATGGCAAAGCCAGGATTGCCGCTACCTTGGCAGCCTGCTAGATTTGGCACACGAACTGCTTTTGGCGTAGTTTGTTGTCTGACGTCAGATAGCGTGTGCATCACGCCATTGCATGGGTGTGACGTCCGAAAGGCA
>JAQGBX010008539.1:0-10455 GCA_034698745.1 Megaphyllum sjaelandicum
TCTTGTTGCGCCTGCTGCCTGCAATAGTGCCGATTTAACAGACTTATGCCTCACCTTGTAGCCTACACCGGTGCACAGATTGACCTTCGGAATTCGCCATTAATTTAATGCAACCTTGAACCTTGAATCCCATTTCTCTTTAAATTGGAACGTCAGTGCTATTTTTTTCAGTGGCTGACTACCTACACTCCAGTTAACTTGTTTGGTCCACTTACAGTATAACCAAACATTTTTTCAGAGGTAAATTGGTTGGTACTTTCGTTAAAGTAAGATATTTTTGCATCGAAAGGTAGGTTATTTTGTTTGAATTTTAAGATATCAGAGCAATCTTAGGAAAATCTACAAGCGAGATTTATATTTGAGGCGTTTCTTCAAATACATGTAGATGTTAATTCATAAAACTAACTTCCGACCGAATTCGTTATTTGACGATTTACTGTAAACTAGTGCAGTTATGACTTCTTTTTATTAAAATTGTATATCGCCATTATGTTTTGATCGAAGAATGAGTAACTAATTTTGAGTTGAAATTTAAAATTGGCTTGTAAGGAATTCCAAGCAATTTCCACAAAAAAACATTCTATAACAAAGGCGTCATTCCCCTGTTCTAGTTAAATGGGTAACTGCATTTCAGAAATCTTGCATCTGACAATAAACTGTACATTTACATGTATTTATTCTCGCGCTCATGTACAGTACGTAATGATTTAAATCGAGCTGTAGAAACTTTTGATAATGTACAGGTATATCATCGTAATTATCAAACGGCTATATAGTAATTGCAATTTCTCATAACTGCCAACGTTGCAAATGGTGCATTGGTTGTACAATGAACCTTCGTAGGAAAAAACACGCTTTATACGAAGTTTTGAATACGAACTCATTTCCGGTCCCCGTCCTTTGGTATGGATGAATAATGTTAACTTCTCTTAAGACGAATTCCCAATTCTGATATTAGAACTTTTTGGCCCAGGCATTCGGGCAATTTTACTTTAAAAGAACTTTAGGCGATATGTAAAAATCCACATTTACTTTATAAGGGGAATTACCCAATACAAGTTGCAGCACTTTCCCTTAATTCTATAGGCTACTGCTGAAGTCGTGTTTTGTCTGAATTCCTGATAATACGAAATACGTTTTAAGTGAACAGATGTTTCACGTCCATTGAGATTCGTCTTTACGAGGTTCGATAGTCTATGGACAGGGTCTACCATGGCAAAATGATGGCAGTGGCCTCTTTCCTAATAGATTTTTACACTGATGCACACTGGTTTGTTAAATTCCACAAATCAACATTGCAGATAATGGCCGAAGCCGACATTGGAATGAACCCTGGAGAGGAGCCTCAGGAGCATTACTCTACTGCACTTGAGGATTCCATTCGTTGTTTGAAAGAAACTCGCACCGCTGCCTTAGCTTTGTCAACTCTAATAAGCAGCCTACCAAATGTAGATGACATTAAAAGCATAGATTTGCTGCGGCAGACTAAGAAAGTTGCTGAAGTAAGTGCAATTCTTGTTCCGTTCTGTATTTCTTCACACACTTTTTAAACTTGGGATACACTTTAACGTTTAATCCTTCTTCAGTTGCACGAATCGCGTTGTGGCTGCCGTACTTTCCAAAAATCAAGCCAAGTGTTGGGTCGTTGCTTTGAAGAATTGACAAGGATTGAAACCATGTTTGTGGCGCATAGAGCCTCACTCCAGGAAAAAGCCAGACGCCAGGTTAATTATGAACTAGTAACCACGATTAATTTAAATTTTTTTTATCAGTATTTTTTCTCACCCTTTTCGACATTTTTAGGAAAAGTGAAGCTCCCTGGACATTGCCCTAGACGAGTTGATGATACGCGACCTATAGGATCTTGAAAGCACGAATCTGAGTGTTGCAGCACCAATCTTTCATGTTCTAAGATGTTTGTGCATGGGCAACATATTGATGTTCGTTGTTATTAATTTGTTCTCGTTAAATGTATTAAATTAAAATAATTTTGCAAATACAGTACGTGTTGGTTGGCGTTGTCTTGAACTAGTCTTAGTCAAGATTTATTAATCCCGTAATTGCAGTGAAGGGTAACTAGACGTTCTGAAGATCTTCACTCTGGGAATGTACATGTATGTGAGGGGTTGCAAGTTATAAATCTATTATAACAAAATATGCAGTGGGTGTATCATGTTGGATTTAAAGGTGTTTGGCAAATTTTTCAATACAAAATATTTGATTTAGGAGTAATTGTTTTAGCACTACACTAGCCGGGACATTCGCCCTTGCAGTCTGCAGCCGCCATTCCATCACTTTTCTTACTGAATAATATGTTTATATACTGTAGTCACAATTTAAATTTGGGATATGCTCAATTTGGACATGAAATATTACAAGTTAAGATATTAGTTTAATTCTCATAAAAACGTTTTGACTTTCATCATATATACAGTAAGCCGGAGTACTTGAAAATGACGTGGTAAATAACGTTTTAATTAAACGTGGATATTTCATTTTCAATACATTTTCATAAATGGATCCTAAAATCTCAACAAATCCTTGCACATTTAAAATGAAAATAAGAACCCGTCTTGCATTAACGAAACAACCTCCATATGGCACTTCTATATAGCAAATACCGTTTAGTATTTTTCCATATTTCTTTTAATAATTACTGTATGTTATATTTACAGAAAAACTAATATCGATTTCATCGAAGATGATTTAGAACAGTTGGGAATACAACGTAATATACATTTTTATTAATGGGGAGTTCCTGTTTATTATACAATTTTTATTTATTTCCGAAATGAAAAAGACACACATGAAAAATCTGGAGTAATTTAATTCTGAAAAAATACGAGATTCTAAAATAGGAGAAGTTTAATGTTCTCATTTGGGAAATAAATTACGCCGTAATAATTTTTTAGTTTTATTGGAATGTCGCTAAAGGTTATTTTCAAACCTTGGGCTGGAACGATGCGCACTTGACAAATAATCCATGCGGAAATCCTTTTAGTTACCATATAGGAATGTTGATAGAGATTAGTCATACTGCGGACCACAGTATAATATGTACATGTACGTAATACCAGTATGGCTACTCTGCGCATTCCTCCTGTCCATCTTCGCAGCGCCAATTTTCCAACTAGCGGCCGGTACCCAAAACTTCGTTGAGAAAAAATGCGCAGCAGACGACAAAAAGTAGACAGCATTATTATCAAAATGCATTTATCGCTATCACTCCTTTCAAACGGAATGCTATATACTTAGCTAATTGGGTAGTATTGTGCAACCCTGTGGCTATCTGTTATCATATGTCGAGCGAGCGGTACGTACTTCATCTTCGATACGATCATATCCCGTTAGAAAATACTGGGTCCTAACCACCGTATCAATTCTTGCGCCGCAGTCGCTGACATGGGGACATGAAAGGTGCCGACACGGAGTGACCATACTTGTGTTACGTAAACTATGCTGTGGATTAGTTTCTATTTGCTGGAATGCATCAGTTACGAAATTAATTACGTGGTAATCATTTTTTTGTTGTATTGGAATGTCACAAGAATTCCATTTTATAGTTGAGTTTTAAATGTCTCCCAGATGGCGGGACTCTATAGGATTTTTTTTAAACTACCGACCATTCAAGCCGGACATTTCCCAAGGATTTGATCATCCTTCAACTAATTTATTTCGAGGTAGGATGTTACTAAGTTTTATTTTGTGTCATTTGCTCTATTAATATATAATCCGTTAATTACTCGATGTGTTTATTTTAACAAATATTGATTTGTTGTACTAGTATAAAGTAAAGAGCATTTGACCCGGCGGAGGATTTCACTTCAATGACCTTAACGTATCAATAATCATTAAAAAATGTACAGTATTTCGATGCGTTTTCCCCCACCAATTGTTTTTTGCATAACAATATTTTTCATAATAAAAAATGGCAATCAATCAGAAAAAATTATAATCACTGCAATTTTCCGAGCATCAGTAGTGTTACTAGTGTAGCATGTTCATCTTGAGATAATTTACGCAAATGTATTTCCTAGACTGCCTGCTACAGTGCTATCGTCAATGATACCTTCCAAGTTGAATAAATGGAAAAAAGTTATCAGCGGACATTTTAAGTTACTGGATTGAAAAGGAATCTCTTTGATGATGTAGTTTCATTTATTCCAGAAAAAATGGCAGAAGTGAGAAGCCCAATAATACATCTTGATCTCGACTCAGATCAAATGCTAGAAAATGTGGTTGATTGCAATGAAGGCTTGCTAGCCGTCATGATAACGATTGAAGCTGAACTACGCCGATTATTGAATGTGCCGGATTCCATGACAGAAGCGGAAACCGATAATTTAAGCCATTGTGCAGATTATTGTAAAAACTTTTGATTTCACTTTTCGAGTCACGTTGCCTCCGCAGAAAGTGTAGTTAATCCTCGAGTTGCTTATTCAGTACGTTTGCCTTCAGAATTTCAGGAAACGTTTTCACGCCTCACGTTTTGATGTGACAGTAGCGATGATACATGAGATCATCATAATATCAATGACGGTCATAAATATCTTCCGACGCAGAATAAACGAATTCCTGACTGCGTTCAGCTAGGTTAAAATTGCTATAGCAAAAGTAAATATTAAACATTTCATTCGGGAGCAACTGTGAAATTTTCTTTGTTTTCATCCCCATTTTTATTTTTATTTGCTGTTTATTATTGCAAAGCCCAAGGAAGATGTAGATGTAGAATGAGACAAGTACTGAACATTTCATCATTGTTGCATGCAGGCGAGGAACTTTCGTAACTCGTATGTTATTGATATTTACTGTAAATTTCCTGTATGCATTAGATGTTCAATTTGAAAAAAAAAATGTAAATTAAATAAGGTGAAATTGCAATAAGATGTGACTTTGTTGGTTAGACGTCTCAGGACACTCTTTTCAATTATTAAAGCCCTTTGTTTTGTGTTTTTAGTAAATTTATCAAACTGTTCAAGGAACCCCAGAGCAATTTCATAGAATGTGTTTGTGAATTTCATTGAATTGTATTCTACAATGTTTACGATTTAATTGTTGCCTACTTCTTTTTTATACTTAATACTAGTAGACAGATAGCGCCGCGACCAGTTAACGATCATCTGTTATTGATTCTCATCAGGTTTTTTGAATACGTAACTAGCTGGTCTTCCCGGCTATGACCGGGCTGTACTTGACGATAGAACGAAGCGATTACGTTTTGTTATCTCGTCACCCGTTTTTTGAATAAAAGCGGAAAAACCAGATCCTTCCCGGGAGGAAATGTTTTGACAGTAGATGGCGCGATATATACTGTAGACTCGGAAAAACCAGACCCTTCCCGGGGGATAAGTTTTGACAGTTTGATTTATGTCCCTTAGACTTACCCAGGTGTTTAACGTCGTCAGCGGGGTGCCGAGTCATCAGGGGCGATTCGAAAAGGGCGACTTTGAAGTTCACGTCCCCCACTACGCGCTAGACGAAAGCGTCCTTTTCGAATGGGCCCCAGACAAACTCCCAAACAAAATGGATGCGATTTGAATTTTATATTCACTGTAGTTGTGAATTTACCGAATTCTTTAGGCTTTTCTACCTTTTCTACAGTTCACAAACGATACCTATGCCATAAACCGGCTGTTTTAAATAGAGCAATATATGAGTTTTATCATTGATAAAAATGTTTTTTTACTGGATATAATGCACCATATCGTACACTACCGTATGTGCGGTAGTTTATCATTGCGAAAACCTTTCATAAACTGCAAGTAGTGCATTGATTGTGCGCACTGTTCAGGCATGCAAAGAATGTTTGCAATCTTTGGAAATCTTCGTATTTACCTAATTATAATTTCATAAAAATTGATTTTTACAGTTAAGACGTTTATTTCCGTGCAAATTCTGCAAATTTGTATGACAAATGGTAAAACTAAAACATTTGGATTCGCATAATTGCCTGAATTTAGCATTCTTCCTTAAGTCAATAATTATCAGATAGTTACTCTACATATTCTCATTTGTCTTGAAAGAATTATGACCAAGCGGAAAGAAAATCCACGCTATTTGAAATACTTCAAAGACACCCTGTTCTATCCCCTTGACGTAAGGCCGTATATTATAACACGTGTGTTCATAGTAAGTAATTTTTCATCGAACTGTTCACTTGAACAGGGTCAATGATTGGGTCACACCAGCCTGGGGAGAAAACCCCATTGAAATTGGCTGGGTCACCTAAAGGGTCATCAAATAAATTAATAGGAAGCACCGCGGTTTTCTTGTATTTGTTAAATTTCTCCCTCAATTCCTCGACTTTAGAAGGATAGTCTTTACTCAAATCGTTCCTTTCCTGTGGGTCATCTGAAAATCGAAAAAAAAGGTAAATGAACGAGCGTATAGTTAGGAATCTTTGATAAAGGAAAATAATTTGTTCATGAATTTAAGCTTTCTATATCATTAGAAGCATACAGTATGCTCTATGTCAAATAAAGTCTCTATCGCAATGTTGTAATTTCGTCTTCAATAACAGCTTTCATACTTCAACTTGATTCTTGTTTGGTTGCGAAACAAGATTACAAATTAAACCAATTTCATTAATTGATGTCTTGCCTTTTATGTTATACAGTTGTATGGAATCGTTATTAGTCGTATCGTTCTCAACTTCGGTCTCGAAAAGGTAGTTGAAAAATGTGCCATTGACTTCTTCCGGTAGGTACCAACCGCCAGGAGTTCCTCCTCGACCAATTATCAATTTCCAGTCACCGACTCTGTAATGTAATTTACCCAAATGAGCACTGTATTTACAAAATAGCAATCATATTTTTGAAGAAAGAAAAGAAAATACTAGGCTACATTCCCAAAATGCTTCGGAAATACATTCTATTTTTTAAGAGTTAAGTACTGATTAATTTACAAGTCTTTCCAGGCTTTGAAACTTTTCACATTTTTTATCAATGGTCTCGTCAATGTAGTTTCATATTTCCCTAAATTTTCTCATGTTATTTCCTTTTGAAAGGGACAATTCGATTCCTTTTATATTCCAAACCATTATTTTTACCTGATTGCCCCTCGAAGTCGCCTTTCCGTTTCAATTATATTGTAAACGAATTCGTTTCTTGGAGATGCGGCATCTTCAGTGATGTAAGGCCACATGTTCATTCCATCCAAATCTGTGTCTGCAAAAATCGGAATTCACTTGGTTATAAACACATTATAACATAAATAACATATTTCTTTTTCAAGTTTGTCCGTGTAGCATCTTGTAAGAAATTAAAAAACATTTTTCTGATTACGACATGATACAATGTAACCTCGTTAAGACAAATTCCAAGGGACATCAACAATTTTTCCTTTTAACCATATAGTTCGCATTATCCGAAATCAGATTCGATGTATACCCTAGAACAGGGACTTGTAATTAGTACGTACTATCAGAAATTTGCATTAAGCGAGTTCGTCTTGATGAGATTCCTGTATATTCTCATGTCTTCTAAACTTAATTGGAATTAACGTTTGAAATCATTTATCCTGTTGATAAATATATTCACCATGTTCACAAGTGTATGCACAAAAATAACACGATCAATTTCGTTATGTGATGATATTAATGGATAGAATATTAAAAGCCTCAAAACAAATATATTCAATGGATAAGAATGGTATTCGAATGAAGCGGTTTTTTATTATCATTTAATTAAGCGATAAACCAATTCTGAAAACAGTGAATTTTTCTACTTTAGGGACAACCTAAAAGGGTGATGAAGTCCTACCCTTGTATTTTCATTTCTATTTAAGACAATAGGTTTTGAAATACATTTGTTCATATAAGTATCATTAAATTACGATCATGCAAGCTATATAATTGTTATACCTGCAGTACTTCCTCCTGCTAAAGCCACCAAGGTCGGTACCCAGTCTACGACATGAATTAACCTGGTAAAACATGCAGTCATATAACTAGTGTGAAATTGTAACAAAATTGCTCAGGACTTGTTCCAACTCACCCGTTATAAACAAATGATTTTTTTGGCAAAAGAGGGCTGTGGATAAAGCTGGGTACTCTTGTTCCACCTTCATATAAGGTTGACTTGCCGCCTCTGAATGGATAATTGCTGCCAGCCGCATAATTATTAGCTCCATTCTGTAAAATTAGACTTGCTTATAATCAGCTAACGTTCCAAAATGAATGGTAGTGCTTCAATGAACTTACGTCAGAAGAGAACACAATGACTGAGTTTTCGTAAAGACCGTTCTCCTTCAGTAGTGATAGGAATTGGCCTATGTCATAGTCCAATGCTGATACTCTCGCTGTTGGATCATGAATTTGTTGAGGTAATGATAAGATAATCGGTGAGAATCAGGGTTAGGATTTCTGGTGTTTGACTTAGGCCTACCCATAAATTTCCTTCTGTAGACATTCTTCACTGCA
The DNA here is from genome assembly GCA_034698745.1 of Megaphyllum sjaelandicum. Classification (NCBI taxonomy): domain Eukaryota; kingdom Metazoa; phylum Arthropoda; class Diplopoda; order Julida; family Julidae; genus Megaphyllum; species Megaphyllum sjaelandicum. The sequence continues at coordinate 8,420 of JAQGBX010008539.1, forward strand.
GAGTTTTGATAGAGATCTTCAAATTTCTCGGGAACCTACAAAATGATAGGAATATAAAATTGGTCTATGTGTTTGAGAATGTTCAACTGCTGTGAATATAACCTGTCATATCATTCTTAGTATTCTCATAAAAAAATATTTTTATCGAAATGCATGTACCTCATGTGGTACGTGTGGGTAAGACACCGCAAAGTACAAAAACAGTGGTTTTGATCGGTCATGTGATTCAAGGACATGCTTGGCTTGCTTGATGTAAGGTATCTGCAAAGTACAAAACGTTTAACAACACGATTTACGACTTTTTTAAAATATACCCTAGGGCAAAAAACAAAAACTATTCTTTAAAAATTACAGAGCTGTGGATTCCCATGTATTCCCATGCTGTTTTGGTGTTGTTCCAAAAGTCGTATCCACAACGCTCTTGCGGAGCTAAAATTATAAATATAGCTTATTTTATTCACCGAAATTTGTGTTTATTGGAATACTTGATTGGTACACCGAAAGCACCTTTTTGGTGTACATAGCCCAGATGAGTTGAGTAGCGCTGGCATGATGATAAGTACCCGAAGAAGGAGTCGAATCCACGGTTTCCCGGAAGATAGGATTCATGGCAGCTACCTAGATGCCATCTGAATTAACCAATCGCCAAATAAGATCATCTAAAATTCTAAGATTTTCTAAAATTAAATATTCATTTGCACCATATTATTTCACCTACTAAGCAGGACATTCTAAAACTACAAAGGCCTGGAAGCTAGAGTACACTTAACACTACATCTTTTTATTTTTATTGTATTTCTATTGCTATCACTGCATTAATTAGTACTCCGAAAACTGCTTCAGTTGCAGTGTCAGTATTAAGTAAGGATGAAAATTAAACTACACTATATGTATTTGCATTGATAATATTTGAAAACTTGCAACGAACTTTCCAATGAGATGGGTGACATATCCGAGGTCTTTCATTCGGTTTGCCATTGTAGTGAATTTGAGGGGCAGTCCTTTGGCTTGGGTACCAGCAAGAACCTGGTCCTGAAACAAAATTGAGAACAATTTCGAAATACGATAAATTAAACCTCTTTGCTATTAGTTTTTAATTTTGGTATGCTAAAAGGGTTGTTTTAATTAATTTTGGAATATTTTGCCTTTAAATAAATCCAAAAATTTGCATGCATGCATTGCTAGTTTTAAGTCGAAAAACTTTATTTTCCACATTTTCATTTTATGACACCATGGCTGTTTCTTTCATTTTACAGAACATTTCAAGATACAGGCTATACTGCATATAGGAGTCGGTTACCTGTAAGCCAGTGCGGAATGCGTAATATCCGGTCATCAGGCTTGAGCGAGAACTGAAAATATGTTACTTTCAAGTTTTCTACTTTGTTAAAACTTTTCTACTTTTGTTAAAAGTAAGATACGTGATTTAAATCATTTTGTGAGGTAAATAACGAGTGCACTTACGGTGAGCAGAATGACAAAAAGTAAGAGTTGTTCAGTTGGATTCCCTCTCTGGCCAATTTCACCAGATTTGGACTGTGGATGTCCTTGTTGTGCCATCCCGCATCGTTCCAACCTGCAATCAGTATTCTTGTATTTCAACGTTAATTCTTTTCTTTTTCTATACTGAAACCTCGTATTTGGGTGAGAACACACTGAATGCTTACTTTCGACGTGCTTCTTTCAGCTTATTTTTTCCAGCTTTGGAACGCACAATGAATGCTGATATCAGCGTGATGATCAGTGTGCATGGTTGCGCCACTGCATGCGTTATGCTAAGTGAAACTTTCCGCGTAAAACCTTCCACATGAGCATTGGCATCTCATGATGAGTGCAGGACACGTTTTTACGGTACATAGACGGCATACAATCGATGGCTACACTTTTGACCAATAGTGATCTGTGTGCCACTCTGTCTTACAAATCTGCTTTCAGATTTCGAAAATAGCGCTTGAAGCTTATGGGTACGTTCAAGACGCGACTGATTTTCCGTTCCGCATTTTCGGTCCACACTAGCGCCAACAAGCGGATTAAGA
>JAQGBX010008540.1:0-10455 GCA_034698745.1 Megaphyllum sjaelandicum
AATTAGATACGCGTGAAAATTATATCACATTTCAAATTGATTGCCTCGGATTACTTTTCCAGGTCAACAGACAAAGACTTTAAGCAAATTAATCCATAAATCAAACTTTACAAGCGCCATGGACGATGCACATTTGTCTACGGTGTAACTTTGTCGGAATTATAAACATCACCCATATACTGCACAATATACTGTATGAAATACATTTCGCTGTGGTATAAATTCGTCATACCGCATCCGAGTTTAAAAAGTGACCCAACTGAGAAATGTTCCACTATACTGGTTGAAGACGGAATTAAGTCAATCAAAATAAGCTAGCTCTATATGCAGTAAAAAAGACACATCATAATTAACCTACCAAAGTTTTGTCTGAATAACAGACTGTCGCTTTATTTTCTCCTGCATTAAGGTGGGAGCAGGGTGGAGCTTATTCCAGTCGCTTACCAACTGATTTCGAACCAGTGTCGTGTAGTGGTATTGCAGACTCTTACCACTTGGCGACACTGGTTTTCAAGGGACTGGAATAAGCTCCACCCTGCTCCCAACCTTACAAGGTCTAACCACGCATTGAAACTTGCATTGAAATTAAGCAGGGAATGTGCATTATGATCAGCTTGGGAAATTTTCCAAATAACTAGATATGTTTACGACGTTTACAGTTCTTCTTAACAACTTTCTGAGAAGTTTCACCTTGCCCCCCAGACTCGCAAATACAAAACCAGAGGCCATAGTTGTACTCCTCAGGTTGTCACATTAAAATATCACAACATGCGCCACTAACTATACTTTAGTCCGCGGACGTGCATGTTTTTGCGTCTTCTGGTAAATACAGGGTCCGCGTGTTGTCATGTTTATTCGAGCTTTTACTCGGGCATAAAAATGTCTCACGTTGAGCATCTTATGGTTGGACGAATATGACAGAAATCCAGTGTAGGTGTGCGATGGCATCCTAATATCTTGCAATGCGGCCCTTGTTTTCCTTCTCTGTGTAATTCAAATGTCCATCAAAGCACTGCTTATGTATTTCTGCGGCGAATTCATTAATAAATTGCGGTGAAATATGGCCTCCGAAGACGGCTAATGACCTTTGAAGTGGAACTCTGCCTTTAATGGCACCCACTAAACTTGCTTTAAGACGCCGTGGAGGGCAATTCATTGGTCAAATGCGCTACTCATTGTTTGTTACCTACACTACCTGGGTATGAATTACAACCCCACTTTCATTTTCCCCTGCCTGTTTTATGCGTTCTTGTCACGAGTTGAGTCACGTGTCCTCCATGCTATACTGACACGAGTCTTGGTCAGCGATGGTCCACCTAGTTCCAATTCATTATAAAATTTCGTGTATGCTCTTCTCATTGCTGTTTATGAAAAACGGTTTTAAGGACAAAACGATTCATAATCGAACCTGTAGTTAGATATAAGAGAACTTCCAAGGGACGTCAACATTTGTTCGTTTAAAGTTTTAAACGGTTCATCAAAAGTCGCAAAAATTGCATGATTTCAACAATAACAACAAGATGTTAACGAATTCAAAATGTTCTAGTACTACAATGTTTTATTACACATTCTCTCGAAGCACACGCCAAGAGAATGTCAATGTCAAGATGCGGCTCTCCAGTTCCATCCTATTATAATCAAATACCTTAATATTGAAGCAATAATGTTAGTGGCTCTTTAAAAAGTGGAAAATTTTGTAAATTGTAACTTTTGGCTCTTCCGTCTCAAAAGGTTGCCGACCCTTGATCTAAAATAATTCGTTATCAAAGATTGTTTCTTTTTTTTTTTTCGCGACATTTTCTCAAAAAGTCTTGGATTCGTTTCAACGAATTTCAACGAAACGAAAATTAAATGCTTGGGAACTCGAAAACTCCTTTGTCGAAACCAACAAGTTGTGTTATCCGAGGACATGTATGACTGGGAATTGGTTCGATTATCGGGAATTTGTAATAACCGAGTTCGTCTTAATGAGGTTCCGCCGTGTGTGTGTTTTAAACGCTTAGGACGTTATGGCCGATTAGGACGATTCGCTCTTCAGAACTGACTTCGCAATCAAGGTCTTGACCAGAAACAGTTAATTCTTGAGGAAACTAAGCCATAGATATGCATGGCATTTCGTCGCAAATGCTCCTGCTGACCATCGCAATCCACGGATGACGCGCATGCAGAAGCCCTACTAAATTTTGCATAATTAGAGGACTGTAAGCATTAAAGTATTTACGACCAAGTCCAAGCCCTTTAGCCATTGTTGCGAACGTTTAATTATATAGTTGCGCGGACTAGCGACACTTGCAATTATTACATTAAAAGGACCCTAATTAGCCATTATCTTTCCGACTGGAAAAATTTATTGAAGCATTAAACAAACTAACGTTAGCCGATCATTAGATCGTAAATTACATTTGAAAGATGCGATATGAACAAATTGCTCGTCCATACAAAAAGCACGTGGTTGTAAACAAAATGTCTACTTTGATTTTTAAATGGTTGAAACTGAAGTTTACGCAATAAAAGTTTAAGCTTTCCGTGTCTTTTTACATCTTTGCGCATGCGCTGCACGACAGATCCCAGCGCCATCTACAGATACACGTGTTAGAGCTTTCATATTGGATGCTATGCAATTAATGTTAAAAGTTCAGACATAATACAATTACAGCACATGCAGTATACAGTTTATGGATAAATTGTAATAGTTATGTTCGCCATAACTTTATGAGAGCCTTACAAAATTACATCGATTTGAAAATAATTCAACATCGAGTACGAAAGATATTCCATTTTGAATTAATCTCAATTTTCTACATTTAAGTGTTTTTGAAACATCAACAAGGAAATGAAAATACTTTGTCTGCCGTAAGCAAATGAAGAAAATAAGCTGACTTTGAGGTGAAATTAACATAATGTGCACCTGACGAAATATACTAGTATGTGTAGATTTAAGTATTTTAGAAAGTTTGACAATGTACATGTAGGCCTACATACGTATTTATTGGTTTCATTACTGCCTTAGGCAACGGTCAAAATGTTTCAGCCTTGCTCCAACAATATACTTGTACAGTGCACTGCTGAAATGTGCCCAGTCAGAGGTGACATAAATAATTGGAGATTATCGCACGATTTTTCAGCAAAATGAAATATCGAGCAATTGCTCACGTTGAATAATGCCCTAAATTGATTTAATAAGTTTTCCGGCGACTGGTTCCTCATTTATTTCAGCCGTCATTTTTGGATAATGTGGTGAACGGCTCGACTTCTTGAGGCCATGTTTATGCTTCAGCGCAGCCCAACGCGATTTAATGAAGTTGACCTCTGGCGAAAGGGTCAATCATAGCCCGCTATAGGTGCTAACGTGAAGGATATTAATCCATACGGCGAAATTCTTCAAGATCTAGGATGCCGCTTTGCCTGTTACTTTCCATATATCAATCATGATTTCGCAGTAAGCGCTTTTTTTAAAACTCATATTTATGATGTTGTGCTCGGTGCAACCTTCAAAATGGCATTCCTGACTGGCTTAGACGTTGCTTATAAAAAGCGGAGATAGTAAAAAAACTATGTCAAAAAATCGTTATTGCTGGTTGCAAGTGCAGTATATACTATGGGATTTAAGATAAATCCCTGTTTAAAAATGCATGTCCATCTACAGTTGTTTACTGCCTAACTATATTTAGCCGCATAATAAAGCGAACAGAAATCCATTAATGCGAGCTATAGTTTATCCCTGGCGTTTTCGACTTGGACGGGTTAAGCCTAATAAACTATACATGTATACAGTACACTAACATGTTATAGGCAAAACATGAACGCACGTATGCGTGTTTACGACATACTTTCACGAGATTTTTCTTCGAAATGCTGAAATTAAAGACTAGACTCGCATTCGAGAGCTCGTGATTGCCGCATGATGTGACAAATTCCGCATTTTCAAAGTTTTCCAAATTTCATTCATGCTGCATGCATGTGCATCGCCGGAAAATATGCCACAAAGTTTCAAAAAAAATGAAAGAACTCCTTGAAGAAATTTCTTCTGATGATGTAAGAAGACATGTACTACTTGTATAGCTTGATCAAACGTTGTATTTTGGTATGAAATAACCATAAAATTGTTTATCAATTAATTTGTTAGTCCGGCGCATAATGCATAACTTTATAATAAATAACTTTTGTCCATGAAGTTCATGTCACAATGCTCTGTTTCTTCAAAGTCATAAAAATCTATATGTGCCTAAATTTCATGTTATTAACGAAATACGTGTATATATTTTACTTGGACATCATCCCTAGTTTTGTCTTTTTCGATTACTTTTTTTTTCGTAGTACATGCAGAATGTCAGATTTATTTTGAGCATACATAAATGATGAGCAAATACACGAGTAATGAGTTTAATGCTCAGGAATGCAGCATTTCTTCCAATTTTAATGAACTTCGGTTTCATCTACATTACCGAAACATGTTTGGATAAGAAATGGTATACATGTACATATTTTAAATAAATATTCATGCTTGCAGCTTGTAGGAAGCATTGCAGTGTACGAAGTAAACTTCTTGACTGCGAGCTTATATAAACATAAAACTAATGAATACTGCGAATGGTAATCTATGAAAACTAGATAAATATGTATTCATAAGCCATCATTTACGGTTCTTTCCTAATTTTGATTATCGATCATAAAATGGTATGTTCTTAATGAACCAGCCGTAAAGATAAATCGGAAAAACATTCTGTTCTGTTGATGAATTAGCATATACAGTGTGTATGCAAATGAAAATTTACCACACACCCGCAATTGAGTAAATAAATTTGCTCCAACCTGTGGTTCAGATCAGATTTTTAATTCTTACAAACATTTTCTTCAAGTTTTCTGGCTGATTCTGCGTGTTTATTGGTCTTAAATCATTTTCATTGAATGTCCTATCTCACTGTGAGCTCAATGAACCAAGCGACAAAAATCACAAAATTTATCTCTTAACAAATATCCCTTTTTTAGTTTTATATTTGCCATGAAAGGGTTCTCCACGACTTACAGATTAGCGAAGGTTAAAAGGAAAATTTGGCGTTTTGAGCTGGATTTAATCTGCTCTGAGCTCAACGATCTCCCCCCCCGCAAACAATTTACGATGCATTTTCTTAGTGGGGTTATCTTTTAAAAAGCATTTGTTGGTAACCTATCTCCAACCGAAGTTTGGTCCTCTTTCCAAACAAAACTTCGTTAATCAAGGACACTTAAGGTGTCACCAACTGCAGTTGACCTTTTCGATAAGCGCTCGTGAGCACGTACAGGTGTACGTTTCACCAAAATCATTCATTACTTTTTGCACCAGAGGTCGCTGAGGGGTTAACTTTAGATGATGCGTATATGTAAGTAAATCTTAGTTGTTTCAAAAATAACAATGGAACATTTTGTTATCATTTCTTACGTGTAATTGAAAACTATATAGAAAAATGAATGTTAAATAAGTTATTTCGATGTCACTATCGACGTTTTTTTCCCTCAATTCTAGTGATCCCGTGATCTTGTTCGTGAGACAGATTTCCGAAAGATTCACGTTTTGGTATTCTTCGTGTTATATGGCGTTCTGCACAAATGCAACTTTTTCACAACATCATCCCCATAAGGGCAATGGCTCCCAAAGTGCCATCGGGAATCCATTGAAAATTAGTGGGGAAAAGTAGCAAGAAGCGTGAAGAGATGATTTTGATTCACCAAAGTTCAACCTAAAAAAAACTGGCAATTTTCCACGGTTTCGGATGTTTAATATCTCGCGAGTCTGTGTGGAAAAGATAAATCAGACAAAAACAATGTCCGGCCACCATCCATGGTCCGTGCAACATCGAGTGGTGGTCAGCGCGAGCACGTTTCGGTCATTTTGCGGGGACAATTAATGACGATTACACACGGACGGAATGATAAAAAAAAGCGTTCTGTTTTGATTCATAAATAGCAATCCCCTAATGGCGTTGTGACATTGAAACAAAAACTTTGACAAACTCCGCATTTTCATTTCGCTTGGCACACAGGGAGAGCTAGAGGTCTTGAACTACACGGGTATACTGTCTAGGAAACATGATTTATTTTATTAATGTAGAAAGTTTTTCTTCTATATACATGCACCTTCGTAAGTTTTACGACTTTTTAGAACTTTTGCTTCTTGCTCCTTCCTATCGCAATTTCGTAAAGGCTGTTACAACGTTTACTTTTGCAAGACTTGAGACGTCAGCATTCAATGGAAAAAAAAAAACGATTCAGAATAGGAAATTTACCATTTCGTGCATCATATTTCGGGGGTGTCAATGAGTTGCTTAATAACCATAGTCGCTATCTATAGCCTTTAGATTGACAATCCCATTTACCAATGGCTAATGAGGGATTTTGAAACCGCTAGCGCCACCTGCTGAGTTTTCCTTGAATTTTAGGTGATGGGTCGTTAATGATAGATTCTGAAAACATGAAATGAAATGTTGATTTGACGAATTTGAGCATTCGCGCATGCGCAGATTTTGCAAGATGCCGAATTTTATCTCTTTAGTTAATTGGCTAAACGTCTTTTTAGACACTTTCAAGAGGATTTTCGTTTAGCCCTTTCGGAAAGTGGCTGAGGCTATTTAGCCACTCATTGACCCCCGCCCCCCCTCCTTAATATGAAGCTGGACTCGAACCGAGGACCTTTGATTACCACGCTGGATCACAGCATATTATACTGTACATGTATTTGTTAACTTTTGTTACCGTTTGATGCGAACGAATCGTTATTTCCAAGATGTCAACAATTAATTTCCAGGAATTTCTATTTCGGCTTTAATTGCAGTTCATGTGAAATGTGTTGGTTTTTTTTTTCATTGGAGTTGCATGAGTTTACTGTAGGTTTGTTCAATCTGTCAGTTGGCCACGCGAGCAATGGTGGTTATAAGAGTTGCTTATATATCAATTAAGTCGTCGAGACAATTCGCGACTGCAATACACACAGCCGTTAACAGATTGATAGACGTTTGTTGCTTCTCATTTCGTGCGAAATGTCATTGGGATTTCGCATTATAAGTTTCTAATTAAAGAATTAAGATGTGTCACACCGTCACACGATGCAGTTAGACGGACCAATTAGAGACAATTCCACCTTGTCAACAATTGATTGCGAGAGCGTTTCTTGCGAAATATATCAAAAGGAACACACGCGTAGGCTATATTTGATATACTGTATTACAGTGTGAGTTTTAGCCTACACAAGACTAGAAGTTTCTTGTTTGGATTCCGAAATTGGTATGTGGAACTTTAATATGATGACTTGCAGGCAGTTGCCCCACGTTATTGTCTTAAAAATTTGATTGAATTGGCTCTGTTTCGCAAAAAAATGTGCAATTCTTATGTAGCTCATACAGTAGATGTTGATTTCAGGCATAAATAATGCCTGTAGCACTGCTTTTAAGTGCAATTAAAGCAATATGTAAGCATATATAAATTTATATGATTTAGAGAAATGTTGGGCTAAATGAGTTGAACGAATGAAAATAATATAGGAATGTTTTTGCTCCGATTTTTTTAGAATGTCTGATGAATGATACGTACAGTATATCCCTATACAATTAGCATATTGTCGGAAAAACACCATGCTGAGTGTTTCACATGTGTATTTTGAAAGAATAGACCTAATCACAAAATATCAGCGCTTGATTGCATTTTACATACCACTATAGCTGGCAGGCCCGGCGTAACCCGGGCTGTATACCTATATACTGTATATATAGCTCTTCTTTATATATACAGTATATACAATATTTATAGATAGATACAAGTATTTATAGATATGGTAAACTTGAATTTCTTCATTCATGGAATCTCGCTCATCTTGAGGCTCATGATTTACTGGTAAGAATGATTTCTTATGGAGGATATAGGAGCTTTTAAGCTATAATTCGATACTTTTATTAGACAAAAAAAATTGAATAAAAAGCACACGCGGCCTATCTTTTAATTAAACTCACGTCATATTTTTTGCCCTCCCTTAGCGAAAAAATGTTCATATTTTCTCGATGAAATCCTGGAGGCAATTCGCCATTAGGTGTAAAATTGCATCAAGAAGCAATATGCAATTAACTTTGTCATGTATAAAATGTGCGCCGTTTTTAATCTTGTCGCTAAATGCGCATGTTATTAAGTCTCCAAATTATTTTCTGGTGGGCCAAGTGGCACATTCATACGCGAATTACATCGTGCGTGCAATTAAGAAATTAAGCATCTGCACGACGTTCTTGCGCTGAGATTTGATACTTTTTTTCTTATCGGATTTGCTTATACATGTAACCTTATATACATTGTATATATATATATATAGTTTTCAGCAGTGGTAAAAATTCATTTTAAGTAAGTTTTCGATAGCATAAGCTGCTTATGGATAATTGTCGATTGGATAATTGATAATTTGGTAACTTAAGCGAAATATAATATTGCTTTTTAGTACATGTACATCTATATAAATAAAAATGCAAATCTCGATCTGTGTTTAATCCCGTATCTCCGAAAGTTTTTCACCGATTGCTTTCAAGTTTTCACACGACGTTGCCTTCAAATACGCGCAGGTTTTCGTAAATCTATTATTTAGATGTCACGCATGTGACAGCTACAAACGTGCTTTTTTCGAATATAAAAAACGACTTTGTGACACCACTGTACTACGCCATCTGTAGGATGGCGGCGGGGCTGAAATAGGGACTTGGAAGAGATGATACCGAGGAGGGGGGAAGGAGGGCCTGAAATAGGGACTTGGAAGAGATGATACCAGGGGGGGGGGGACAAGGAGGTATCATAGAGAAATTAGACTAAGCCACAGCAACGCGTGGCCGGGCACAACTATAGTGTATAATAAAATTGTAAAGGGAAAAAAAAATGTTTTCAGCAAGATGAATTCGTTAGCGCTAAAACGAGAACGATTTGAGAAACAATTTGCACTCTTTTTGTATAGTATGTTAGTTGGAAAACCCGGCTTTTCCCGGGGAATCGTAAATATGCAATAAAATTGCATGCAAAAATAAATTAAATAAAGTAAACACAATTCGGAAAATTCAGGGAAGAATGACTTAATTTTGAAAACGTCTTGAAAATTAGACGTAATAATTTTGTCAAAATCCAAAATGAATGCTTATACGTGGTTAGATCAGGGCCCTTGAAACTATAAAATAATTTTCAGTACAAAGTTTAAAAATTTTTAACAATTTCCGATTGCAAATCTTTAAGATTGGGAATGGCGGATTCGACTGGGCACACCGGTGTACACTGGGTGTAGGCTACAAGGTGAGGAATAAGTCTGTTAAATCGGCACTATTGCAGGCAGCAGACGCAACAATACCTTACAGACTTAGGCCTCGCCTTGTAGCCTACACCGGTGCAGATTTTTGGACCGGTCGAATCCGCCATAAGTTTGCGTCAGCAAATTTTCAAAATTTTTGACTGTTTTCGAGGTCAAATTGGAAAAATTTTCAACAAAATCATAACAAATTGTAATATTTAAACAAATTTGTCTCGTGTAGGTTTTGCATAATCGTGGATAACATTAGCATATGTCAATTTTGTAGTTGTTTAGGGAAATTTGTTTAAAGACATGGAAAAGTCATTTAGCATATGTCTAGCATATGTTTAGAAACATGAAGTTTCTGGGGGAACCCTTTCTAATTTTCTTGATGTCATTTTGATAAATAGTTCACCAATATTGTGGCTAGGCTATTTAGAAGACTGTTTCAAGAGATTTAAAAGATTTAAACTTCGACCTCAGCAAAACAAATGAAAGTCGTTAAAAATTCATCCCCCTCCCATTTATTTCACAATATTTTTCTTTTCAGAATATTTTTTTGTTCAAAGTTTCATTCATACATTTTCAGAAAGTCCCTTAATTATGTTTAATTCATGTTTCGCAGCATAAAATTGCAAAATTGTCAGCAATTTCGGAGGACAAATCTTCATGATTGTCAAGTTTGAGAGGACAAATTTTCAAATTTGACAGTTTCCGAGATTGGACGTCTCCAATGTTGTTCTTCGGGCATTTTAATAAAAGTAAGATAATTTTTTATTTGGGGAATCATCATTCTTGCAAGTTTGTCCAGGGGGGCGGCGGTCGGCCCTCAACGCCCCCTTCCCCCTTAATTTCCTTGGACCTCAAACGCCCCCGATCTCTTCAACGCCCACTTTGGGAACCACTGCTCTAAGCCACTCTTTTAAGTTCATCGCAACATTACTGGTACAGTGGTACTGTATTTCGTATGCATGTACTGTGGCCCTAACGACTGCGATACTATCGCACGATTTTCATCTATTTAAATGCCAAACTTCCTACATTCGGTGCATCGAATAAATGGGATTTCAATCGTTTTAAAAACCGCAGTCTGCAACATTAGCTAAGCGCAGTAACTCCAGAAAAAGTTTAATAACGAAGCCAATAGAGGACGCCAGGATCGATCGATTTTCCAG
>JAQGBX010008541.1:0-10454 GCA_034698745.1 Megaphyllum sjaelandicum
CCTCCTCGTTAAAATCCCAAATACTGGAAAATTAATTAAATTGTGAATTTGGGGTCAATCAACTTGTATAATGATAATCTACCTCCCCCCTCCTCCCCCCTGCCACATGGTACTATGTACTGACTGCAGAGTAAAGAATTGAATTGAATATGCATGCATGCATGCCATTATCGCGATCATCGTCTCCACAAGCCAGATTGTTAATTAGGTTGTGGATATCAGAAAGTTTCGCCCACAATTTAATACTTACAGGATGTCATATTGAAAAGCTTGCTGATAATGAATGATATACATTCGTTTTAACATTTCCCATGGACATGTGGCTTATATACCATCGTACAAAATAATTGAATCATATATGGCCGAATTTAAAGAATTACCTGCGCCGAACATGATGTAATGATTGGGTTGATTGCCTCTTTACAGTTTGAAAGCTCGACCTTATGAACTGCTGGAACAGGTGGAGGTGGCGGCGCTGGAGGAACACGTGACATTTCTACGGAAAGGTCACGATCTCAGCATACCCTTTCGCGGTTTGACCTCGTGGCAGTTGTCTAGGTACGAGTTTCCTAGCAAAAAACCTCCGTTGAAAGAAGTGCGCATGCGTGAGCCAATTTCTTGAAGCATACGACGAAATGCGGGAAAATCAAACGAAATGCTGGATAGCCATTTCGTTCAAGACAGACAATCGTCCCCGCTTAGCGAACATAATTATAGGTTCCAGCAAACCTCCATGTGCGTAACTCGAATGTTCGCACGATGCCTTTTTCATATGAATTACAGCATTAATACAGGAGCTACATTGGACATTGATAGCGGGATACATCCTTTTTGTACACGTGACTTCACGACTACCGAAAGTGACCTTCGAACCTATGAAACCTCCAATTGTTATTCAGATCAATTTCGCTAAAAAAATATTCCGTACGGACACTGAAGATATGGACCTCAAATTCGCGTTGAAATCAAAGTTAACAGAGAAGCTAAAAATTTAAAAAAAATCTAGGTTTAGTCTACAGATTCTTTTTGAACTTACAAAAATTCAATTTTTCCATTTCCGAATTCTTCACCAATTAAATCATAAAACCTAGTCAAATTTGAGTGAAAATCTACAAAGCCTACCTTTACTTGATCGGCGTAACGTCCTCTTTTCATCTCGTCTGTCATTTAGGAAACAAAGTTGAATCTTTTTTCACAAAAACTCTTCATTCGTGACACCTTATGTTTATGGAGAACTCAACATGCTAACAACCGCACATCAAAACTGCCGCATACGTAATGAGCTTGACCAAACATCGAACCACGTATGAATATAGAGATGGCCTCATCACACATACTTTTTCAATATTAAAGTAAAATACAAAAAAAAAAATAAGTTCAGGTGATTTTGTTTTAAAAGTAGATGAAAATTTGAGACGAATTTTCGCGTCAAACGCGTAATTTGCAGAGAATAACCTTTCGAAAACAACGCACTACTTTTCGTTGACAGTAGAGTGCTGTGTGGCAAACTACTTTGATAATACAATCGAACTCGGATAAGTGAAAACCACTTAAATGAAAAATAACTGATAATTAAAAACGGGTTAAGCCCTGGACCTTTACAAAAAAACAATACCCCTAACTGCAAAAGTTTTCCTTGTCGGGACCGTAATGGCAACGCTACGTTGCTGTCATATGACACTCCCGACAAATATAGGCCAGTTTTTATGCCTGTCCTGTTTATATATGCGTAACGTGATCCGCGTTAGGAAATATACTAAACACTTACGCACTTACCCAAATAATAAAAAAGTATATAATTTTTCTGAGATAAATTAATAATTTTTTTTTATAAATTTTGCAATGTTTCTGAAATGCACTATTGACAACAACAAAAATGCAATTTAAAAGAACAATACTTTTTAAAAAAACATTGTTTAAAACCGTAACTATTTTGGATCAAAAATAAGTTTTATAAAATATTGTAAAAACTAAAAATAGTAATTAATGGAATTCACATAATAAAATCACGCGATTATGAATAAACGATGAATTTTACATTATTATAAACAATATTTAAGATAATTTTTAATTTCCAAACATGTAAAATTTATACAAAACAAATATCCAAACATGTCATGCCTGCACATAATATACATAAACGTAACACATTTTCAAATGGACAATGTATGATTTTGGCAATAAATATATAGAAGTACGATTTTCATAAATATTTAACAACTTCGACGCACGAATTAGTGTAAGATTTTCTATTTTTTATATAAAAACAACGAGTAATAAATTTCCAATAAACAACTACATTTTTTTAAAATTGCTGCCTTCTGTGTATTGATAAATACACGTTTGCATAAATCGTTTGCGAGCTTTTGATTTGCATTTCATGAAATTCATTTTATTTGTTATTTTTAAATAAATATTCTATAATTAAAAAAATTCAAATAAAATTTAAATTGATGTTGCGAGTTATTATTTTGCATTCTATGAAACTCAATTTTTAAAAATGAAATATGCCACTTCTAATGTTTCTATCATTATTCTAGAATTATTGTAATGCCATAAGTTTTTTTGTTAGCATTATATGTAATTCGAGTTTTAATATCATAAACAACACTTCTTTAATTTTAAAAATTGTTAAATAACACCATTTCTTCACCTTTTTAACAAAATTTTCTATATTTAAAAAAAAATAGAAATGAACCTTTTTGTTTTCTTAATACATTTTCATTTGATGTTGTGATTGGCATTTTATGAAATTCAATTTTAATTTTTGTTATTCAACTAAAATTTTTATGAATAATAAAAATGAAATATAACCAACTTTTTTTGATTTACATGATAAAAAGTTAAAATAATGTCCAATTGCTAATTTATCGTGTGTTACTTAAGTTTTCCTTAACGAGAACATTGTTTGCATGACAAAATATTTCACCAACTTTAACAATATAACCTTAACCATGAATGAAAACCAGCAAGAATTAACAAACCTTACAACAAATAACAAACATAAACGATGAAAGTTTCCTTACAAAAGCTAAGACAAATTGAAAAAAACGGCTATAATTGATTGTAAATTGCAGAGGCTGATGATTAAAAAATTCGTTACATTTTACCCTAATTTTAAAAAAATAAATAAATAAACATGAAAAGAAAATATACATTTTTCCATTTCTTGGAACGTTTTGCTTTCCATTCCATGGAACATTGCGTTCATTTCCTTGAAGGGGAACTTTATTTCCTGAAATATTCGTTTTTCCTTATTCGAGTAACAGTGTTTTTTCATATTTAATTGTTTTTTATTTCAAGCAACATTTTTTCCCATTTCATATAATGCCATATTCCATGAAATGGAACGACTTTTTTTTCCGGACGTTTCCCATGGAAAAGGAATAATTTCACAAAATACATAACCATTGCAATAAAATTCAAAATACTTTTTGCGTTGTTAAAATGCATATTCAAATTGCGTTTTTAATTCGTCACATTGAGAAAGTACTTTTCTATTTCGTAGAACATCCTTTTCCAAATAATTATTGAGGATAGTGCTTTCGACATTTTTAGCATTTCGGTTGCACCTGCACCTTAATGTTTGGAATGGTTAAGAAGTTGCGGTAAAGGATACTAGACTTAAAACCTAAGAATGAGGAGAAAACAAACAAAACCACCTTGGCGAATGGCATAGAGGAATTTACGTTGGCACATACCTGAAGAGCTACTGTCAGGACAGCAGATTTGGGGAAGCATCTCTGGAGGGCAAGGCGCCATTAAAACGTTATCACTGTGCCAAGCCAACTCGGTAAAAGTATCTTAGGGACACGACAGTTTCTGGTCGTTATCAAAAATTAACTATACGATTTTTAGATGCAGTAAAAAAATGCTGAAAAATATTTTTAGAGGCCATTCAAAAAGGACGTCTTTTACGTTTTCTCGAAGACAAATTTGCAAAAATGTCCAAGCTTTCCCAAGGAAAATTTGCAACATTTTCCACGTTTTCCCAAGTACAAATCTTCCACATTTTCAACTGTTTTCGAGTACAGATTTGTAAAATCGTCAACAGTTTCCGAGGAAAAATTTCCAAAATTTCCATATACAATTTCGTTTAATTTTTTGACGTGAGGAGGGGGAAAAGGGGGAGGGTTGTCCAGATTGACGCACACAATGCGGACAGGGGGCAGGGGGAAGTCCAATTTTGGAAAAAATTTGAGGACGTCCTTTTTGAATGGCCTTTTACAGAAGATGAGATGTTAAAAATTGGTAGACGTACGAATACTCCCACGTGTATGACTTCGGTAAAGAGTACTATACAAACAATGAATTGTTTCATTAAACATAATTGAAAAAAGCGAAATGGGTTACGCTATACTCAATATGCAATAAATATTCGGTGCTAAACCCTATTTACCAGTAATGCTAGAGATTTCAGAAAGAATTCGAGATACATGGATACAAATAATATTTAGTCTGGAACGTTCGTTTCTCCCAAATGCTTTCCTTCCAGGCTTTGGCATTATTATTTATATGTTAGAAAATAAATAAGAATGAAAAAAACGGGCATTTTTAAATTCGATTACATCGAATGAAACTTTTTCAAATAAAAAGGATAAAAAGTCACAAATTTCCATTTCACAGAAATTCTTGTTCCATGTTTACTTATGTATTTTTCGAACAATAACGAAAAAATAAGAGTGGAGAAGCGGATGGCAGGAATTTACAATTAGTAAAAACTTTCCCCAATTTTGTATCAGGCTATTTAAGTAATGTTACATAAAAATTTCTTGAATATTTTTTTCCAAAAATAATCTAACATTACTTGTATAAGGTTAAGTCATCTTTTAAAAGTTAAAATAAAAATTTTCACCAAATATATACCTCATTTTTTGCATTCCGTTATAACGTCGAAATTCGCTATAATCTACACTTGGTCAAATCAACGTCATAAATATACGGTATATACAATATAATTATTACGAAGAATAAAACGCGTATACAAATATTACCGAACGGATGATAAATCGCTTATTACAAAATAGTTAAAAAGATTTTCAAAATTGGACAGAAGTACACCATTGAAAAAAACAACACCAAGATCATTGGCAATAATATCAATAATGATTACAATTGATCAACTGCCTATGGGATTTTTTCGAAGATAGTTTTAGGAGAAAAAATTAAATATTTTAACTATTTTTTTTTATTTTTGGAAATAAGTTAACGAAGGTCAAAATATAGGAATTGTAAAATTTCTCACGCATTAATTTTAAATTTAAAAAATCGCTCGAATTTGTAAAAGCGCCATCGAGGATCAATATGCGTAACATGGGATGAAAATATGAAACGTGTAAATCCTTGCTATTTATCACTTTTACTTCGCAGAATTTGTTTTAAATATTTAATTTTTTCTTCAAAATATCTTCAAAAAATTTCAACAGAAAAGCTAGCCCATACGAAAAAGAATTACATTTTGAAATGCATTTGAAAATGCTTTAAAATACATTTGAAATTCAGAATGCATTGCAAAAATATATTTCATAATGCACTCCAAATTCTATTTCAAAATACATATCATAATGCATTTCGTCATAAATTTTGAACGCATAAAGCAATGCATTCTAAACTTCAAATTATTACAATTTGAAATTTCACAATTTCAATTATTTTGAAAATGCATTTCTTTTTAATATGGCAATCCTTCTTCAAACAATAAAATAGAAATTTACGATAAGACGACACCATTAAATGTTTGACACTAGTTTTGCATGTTTGCAGGTTTTGCAAATTGTCTTATATCTTTTTTCATAATTTTTTCAGAAAAGAGCCTGTTATGAAAATAGAAGACGATGACGAAGTTTCTCAACATGACAATAATAATGTTACATAGTTGGACATTATAACAAAATACGTGTTTTTTGTTTTGCACCATCCTTGATTGAATTCATTGGGGGAAAAAAACCTAAGTAGATTCGTTGGATTCGGACTCGATTTTGGCCATTGGAAAAAGTCGATACCATCCGATGATCAATTTGTTCAATTCAAATTCATCCAGATTAATTTGAGCAACGCCTATGGCGTGATTGTGATCAAATCCTTTCTGTCTCTCCCAAACCATCACCTAAGGACAGAACAAAGTTCGTGCAATAATGTTGTTACGGTCAAAACATTAAAAAAACATTTCTTTCTCACCATTTTGTATGGGATTCCAAAAAATCATCAAAAAAGGAAACATTTCATTTTCTTAAGTGTATAGACACTTTTTAATTCTCCACATAAAACGACACTTCTCCTCACAAATGACATAAGTTTCATACAATTTTATAATTTTTTAAAGTTACTTACGAGCAGACTTCGTCCTACGATTTCACTTGCAGTGTATTTCAGGGTTTGTCTGTATTGCGGGTCAACGCAATGTCTGATCACTCGAGTTTTTTTTTTCTGCAAAAGTTTCTCACCTTCTTTCAAGTAAGTTTTCACGTAGGTGTCTGAAAACACATTGCACGAAATTAAAATTCAATAAAAAACGAATAAAAAAAATAACTACAAATTGTCAACTGTTCGCTAGATGGAGCCCATTCAAAACTTTTGAAACTGAGGTATTTCACTTCGAAATAGTTTAATGGAGTTTACAGCATTGTTATGAAGTATGGAATTTAGATGAAATAAAAAAAATTATAAAAATGATATATCGAATTATAATTAACCTGGTGGATTTCCAGCGGTAGAATATCCAACACCTTTGGCACAAATGACGTCTATTTCCAGATAACCTTTAGTAATGATGAGGCCCAGTTTAACTCGGCGATGAATTAAACCTATAAATTCAAGTTTAGCACACACAAAATTATTGGAGACTTAATTTGAGCACATTTGACAAAAAAGGCTTTGGTGAAAATTATTGATTTCTAACCTAAAATTCCCGTAAAATGTTTGGGTGAAAATTGCCCGGGTCCGAGGTATTTCAGAAAATCCGCTTCATCCGAAACGTTGCTTTTCTTGCGGCTGAACGTGTTTACAAATAAAATAAGCATTTTTATTAGAAATGAATTACATTTTGAAATGCATTTTGAATTTCACAATTTGAAGTGCGTTTCTTTTAATATCGGTAGAAATAGTTTTGATGTTAGTAAATACGGAATAAATATTAACGTTTGGAATTCCATAACTTGAAATGTACATGCACATTTGAAAAGCTTATTCCTTCATTCTTCTAAAAAATTTTTTAGAAAATAAATTTTTAACTTTTTGTAAAAAACGTTTTGATTTGTGGGAAAAAGCGGGTTCCTTGTTAGAAAAGTTCACGTATTTATAAAATTGATAATGTTATTAGAAAAACAATGGTGTCATTTTATTTGAAAAGAACAAATTCATCGTTAATAGGGGGTAAATATCAATTTTTATAAAAAAAATTACCGTTTATGATAATGATATATTTTTATGAAAATCGCATCAGTTATGTTAAAAGTATTTCCATTTTTTATAAATATTACATCATTTATGGAAACAATATTGTTCATTATTACGTGAAATTTTAATTAGAAGAAAATGTTCAGTTTTGGAAAACTTGTCATTGTCCGAAAAATATAACTATTTTTAAACAAATTTCAAAAACATTTTGAACAAAAATGCTGAATACAAATGAAATCTTACCCATTTTCTTCATCGTCCGATGTTTCCAAACTGGAGTTGCTACTCCATCTACTTCCGCTGGGAGGAACGAGAAATTCTTTGGGCACTAAAAGTTTTGCAAAATAATTTCTCATTAATCGGGAAGCTGTAGTAAAAACAACTAGAAACTTAAGCAAACTTGATTTTTAAAGGATTTCGTTATCATTACACTATGTGGGGCAATCGTCACCTTTCCTAAAAAAAATATTAAAAAAAAACCAAAACACTTGCACGCTTTAGTTAACACGAGTAATTTAAACAAATGCATGTAACTGCAAAGATAAAAATTAAGACGATATATTAGAGTGTCGATTATCCGGGGCCCGATTAACCGAAGGGCATTTTTGAAAGTTTTCTAAATTTCGTCTTAATTTCTAAGTCCATTTAAAGATTAGCAAAGTGAATTTCCACAACGAACAAGACTATTTTCTTCACAAATTTCTCCTATTTTTACACCACAACTTGTCAAACTTTTGGAATGAGGCAACATTGTAAATCAGACCTGCAGTTAGCCATGTATGATCAACCCTCTCGACAGCTACAATGACACTTTCACAAAATTGACAAATTTCACAAAATCGTCTTTCAATGAAATCAATGTAAAAAAAATTATTGCTGCCATTGCACTATCAAGATCAACTCCTCCATTGAACAATCGAAAAACTTCAACAAAATGGTAACTTTCACAAAATTCAAAAATAATTGTCTTACCAGGATTAACGTAGCGTTTGTCTGTTTTCAGACTCAAAGATCTCGACAATCTCTCCGCAGATTTCGTGCTCGATTTCGACAATCCCACATTTTCTGCTAAAATTCATGAGAACGATACAATATTACAGGGAGCGTCGCGCCATTAAAAGCATCACTTGGAAGCAAAAAATATTATAAAAAGCATTTTCTTTTATATAAAACACATCTATATATACATTCCAACGGATCATTGAGCATATACATCGAATGGATACATAGATATATATATATAGAGTGAGCAACAACTATGACGAATGTCTCATTTCGCATGCAAAAGAAAAAAACTATGCCATTCTATGACATCCTACATATATATGTACAACGTTCACGCATATATGAATTTTTTTCAAATGCTCAAGATTCCTGATCGGATTCAACGTCAATATCTGGACTCACGACAATCAGATAGTTTTAAGAAAATTTAAAGACGTGTGGGTGAAAAATGGGTGAAGAGACGATGAAGAGTCCAGGAAGGAAAGTACAAAAGAAGAAACAAGAATATGACAAATATAAGAGAGATATAAAATGTGAGAAAATTACTGTCATACAGTATAGTATACATAGTGTTGCTTTAAAAATCTTAAACTAATCATTGTCTATGAAGATGGTGCTGAAATATGATAAAATACTGTAAGAAGGTTTCTAGGGAACAACCTAGTAAATTAGTACAAATTTAAATGCAATAAAAGCAGGTCACAAGAATCGACTTTAGGTACAACTATTTTTGAGTCAGTATTTGATGAATTGCTTTCGGAATTAATTCCACTTAAAGTTTTTGAAAGAAACTGGATGAAATTGAAAAGATTTTTCAAGCAACATTTATAGTAAACATCGATAATAATGTCAAGAAAAGCAAAAGTGAATATGGATAATCTGAAAGCATCATTGGGAAACTTCGCATTTGCAGAAAAAAATACCGCAATTAACACAAACGGACGATATTTCGCTGAAAATTGCCCAATGATGCCAAACGAGGTAAATAAAAAAAATGACAGAAATTGTCCTACCTTGATACGCGTTCAAAATATCTTTCTTGGGCAATTTAAAACTCTTTGTCCGGTGATGTTCTTGCACTTGATGATAATCTAAACGAAACAACAGGCAAACCCCGTTTAACGTCGACGGTCGACGGACGATAGTCAACGTGTTTTCTTTCCTTTTTACATGTTAACTTGCTCAGCAGAGTACTTATAGTTTTCAACATTTTATAATGTTGAAATATATTTTAAAAGAAATTTTAATTGAAACAAATATTCCTTTCAAAATGCATTTAGACTGAGACATCTTCTAATAGATAACTTGCACATAAATCTGAGAATCGTGGCTCTAATAAGGAGCATCTAACTCTATCATTCTAAAAACTAATAAAATGCCCATATATGGTGAAAACACACTGAATGCTTGTTACAGGCGCTTAGGTACCACTTGGCGTACACTAGCGCCACCAACTGGATAATAAAGCGGCATGCGTTTTAAATGAGGCTGCACACAAAGAGCTTAGCCGAGCCAGGCTGAGCTCACAAGAAGCCCTTATAAAAGCAGATATTTTTAAGACACAGAGTGGCACTCAGTGTCAAAAGTGTAGCCATCGATTGTATGCCGCCTATGTACCTTAAAAACGTGTCCTGCATTTAACGTGAGATGCTAATGCGCATGTGGAAGGTTTTACGCGGAATGTTTCACCTAGCATCAAGCATGCAGTGGCGCCACCAAGCACACTGACCATCCCGCTGATATTTTATTGTGCGCTCAAAAGCCGGAAAAAAAGAAGCTGAAAACAAGCACGAAAGAAGCTGAAAGAAGCACGTCGAAAGTAAGCAATCAGTGTGTTCTCACCCTTAGATACTTTCATTTACCCATGAATAGATTTTTTACCCGAAAGTAGATATTTTGATGCTACATGTATTTTGCCGCTACAAATCAAAAATTGTATGAATTTTCTCGTTTATTACTAAGTAAATAATTAAATAAAGGAATAATGCAAAATGATATATGGAATGCGCCTGCACGTGTAATTTATCATTTTTTCCACAATAAAACAATGAAGT
>JAQGBX010008542.1:0-10454 GCA_034698745.1 Megaphyllum sjaelandicum
TAAATTGAATGATGATCCCCTCTGCCACATGGTACTATGTACTGACTGCAGAGTAAAGAATAGAATAGAATAGAAATAATTGGAATTTTTGGGATCGAATGTATGCCTCGCTCAAAAAACGTTTGGTCAGGATTGATTTAAATATTATTGCTAATATTAATATTAGGAAGATCAGGTCGCAAAATAAGTTTTCTGAAATAATGTCATGAAATTGATTTGAATGTTATATTAGAAATATTATATCTGGTCATAAAATCGGTTTTCTAAAATAATGTCCATAATGTTGCCTAAGAAATCCACTGATCCAGTACGTCTCATCAGACAGATGAAATATGGCCCAATTTGCCCATGCCTATCGCCGTCCTGACATGCCAACGATAGACGTTTCTGAATTGTTGGTAAAAACTATGCTTATTTTGGACCGGCAAGAAGCTGCATTTTTGATTGGAGGCTTAGTGGTCAATTCATGCTGAAGCATCGACTTGATTTACCTATATCGTTCCATTTTTAAAAGACTCAATTTGATTTTTACAGATTCACGAGCATAGCCAGATGCATGAAAGAATGGCCGAAGCAGTCAGACCAGTGATAAAGTGGACCCCGAACAAGTGCGAACCGAGCTCGTTATCTCGTAAGCTGAAGAACATCACGACTCCGCAGCCCTTCAAGTTGTCCACCCTCGAGTGCTCGTCCAAACACACTTTCAGCAATTGCAAGCACGAACGGATCAAGCGAGAACTGGAAGAACGGCAGAAAAACACGGAGATCGAACACTTGAAACAATTCAGAGCCAACCCGATTCCGGCGCACACTTTCCTTCCCTTGTTTCAGCAAATTCAGAGCGAAAAAGCCCAAAAGAGAGAAATGACCAAAGAGCGGGTCAAGGTGCAGCTCATCGCCAGACAGAAGCCCTTCGACTTATCCTGCTACAAGGAACCAGTACGCCGATGCCAATCCGTGTCGGATCTAAGCTCGACCATGAAGAAATACAAACAACATTTTCAGGCTACGCCTTTACCTAAAAATCATAACGGTAAGCCTCTGTTTGAAATCATGGCAGAAGAGGAAATCCTCCGTGAAATTCGTCTCAGACGCAGGGCGGAGCAGCTCATCAAATCATCCGCACTGCCATTTAGCATTCCAAGAGATACTATCAAAAAACATAAACTCGATGATTTCGTGACTAAAGAGCGAGTTGTAAGATCCGCTCCGAGCACTCCCACAATTAAGTCACAGCATTTTATTCGTCCAAGCACTGTGCGTTTTGACATGCCTCCACATGTAGATGAACCGTTGTCGAGATCGAGGATGAAAAATGGGCACAAATCGGCTCCTAAAACTAATGAAATTGTGCACCGAATGCGATCGGCGTCGGTTTCGACGTTGGACAGTCCGACTCCGCGCATGACTTGCGGGGCAATTCTTCGAGAACAAGCGAATAGGTATGGGGACATTTTTCGAGGATACACGAGGGGTGTTCTTTAAGTTTCTGCAATCATTTTTTTTTAAACGACTGTGCAGATTTTAATGAAATTTGGTTGAGAAATACACGTAAGTCATCTATTATTAAAAAAGTCCATTTATGGGAGCCGCATTGGGAACCTCGAACATTTGTTCGAGAGACTCAACGTCCACTTCTCTCGCGATCTTTCGCACTTTCAGCGTCCATTTCTCGACTGACCAATCCACTCGTAGACGGAACGTTTGGACATTACTCGGCCCTTAAACGTGTCACGCATTTCTGCTCCTAAAATGCCTTCATAAGTATCTGAGCACCAATTTTAAGAACATGCATTTTTTGAAACATATCTTTTAATGTTCAGGAATAATGGAAGAATTTTTTCAAGAAATTGCATTAAAAATGCGTAGAGCCATTTATTTTTTTTAAAATTATTGTAAATACTTTATGAACACTCCACGTATATTTCAGATTTTGAATTTGAGAATTCCTAATCACACAAGTATTTTCGCCAAATATTAATATTTATTTTGAATACCGTAAATATGGAATTAAGCGCCCGGGCGCTTATTTGCAAATTCCTGGGAACCCCCCCGGCGATTGTTTAAGGCAGGCGGCTATTGCGGGTCCGGCGCTTGTCTGTTCTCGACTTTACTATCGCCCATACGATATTACCGGTATTTACTAGGTTTAAGTGCCTAATACTTACCTACCTATTGTATATGTGCTCAATCCCGAAATTTAAACTTTGAAAATTGCCTCACTTTAAAATCACATCTTTATTCCAATGCAAGACTTATACCAAATAACACGTGACACAAATTAATTACGACTTTTGTCACGTGGTGTCCGAGTAAACGGTATGGTGATCAGTCTTGCTTGTAATAGCCGCCGGGGGCGCTTATTTGCAAATTCTGGGGAACTCCCCCCCCCTCCCCCTCCCGGCGATTATTAAAGGCAGGTGGCTATTGCGGGTCCGGCGCTTGATTCCGTATTTACAGTATGTTAAATTTTTTTTCAAAGCAATGATGGAATTTTTGCCCATAAAATTTACATTTGTTCCTCCCGAAGGATAAATTCTTTTGCTAAAAAAATTGATTCAATTTTCCGAAAAATGTGTTTTTTAAAAAATATACAAGTTTTCCAAAAAAACTAAATTGTACATGGTATTCCAGCGATATTTCTGGATATAATTTGAAACGTTTTTTTACGGCGCAATTTCTCGTAGCAATTATTATTATCCCAATCGATGATTCTGACTTTTTTTCAATAAGGGAACGATGCAAAGAAAACACCAAAGTTAAGCAATTATCATCGGCAAAGCAAAAGGAGCTCCTGACAATGAAACGAGACCTTCTGTCTAAAATTACTCTCAATCAACCGTTGGTTTCAAAGGAGGAGAGGATGCACCGATTCAGGCAATGAGTTTTAACTTAAATTATCTTTCGTAAAAAATTACACACTTTCCCAGATATTAACCGAGCGATACAATGCCCTCTATTTTAGGGAGGATACAAAAGTTCGCATGAAAGAGTATCACCAAGAAATGCGGAACATGAGCGAGAGAGTTAAGGCCAGACCGTTTCTCGTAGAAAGACAATCTCAGGTGAGTTGATTCCCGACTCGGACTCCAACTTTGCTTTCCACTTTTAAGCACCTGCAATTTTTGAAACGTATCTTTTAATATCGGAATGTTCAGGAATGATGAAAGAAATTCTTCCAACAAATTTCATTAAAATCCTTACAGCCGTTCTTTTTAAAAAATAATTACAGAAACTTAATGAACACACCTTGTACTTTATAGAATTCCCGTAGAAAATGGACCTTATTGACTAAAGTATCAATCGCATTTACTATATTTACAGATGAGCGCTATTCATAAACTCGACAGGAAGTTTCGCGAGTTGCTGCAAAGGCAGGGACTTGACGAGGATTTCATCTTCGCCAACAGCAAACCTATCGCCCCGCGTTCAACGGGCGAAAGGTCGGATGAAAGCGGAGGCGAATCTTCCAGCATCGAAGGTGGGAACGTCAAGAGGACTCGCTCTGAGAGCAATGGCACTCCGTCTGAGTCCTCGAACTACACCTCGGACGTCAACTCCGCGGACCAGTCTCAACACGAAGCTGAGGACACTGACGACGACGATGATGATGGCAGCGCGAGAGGAAGTGCTTCAGAAACTGAACTGCCAGAAAGAGACATCTCGTGACATAGCATGTCCGTCGTCGATTTCATCGCCTGGTCAACTAAGAAGGTAAAGACTCGATCATCTTACTAGTCAGAAGCGAAGTGTTTGTTTCAGGTAATGCTATGGACTTTTGTCTTGTCGCGTATACTTCCTTGATTTGGACATGGCGAGGCCTCCTAAACAGGACAGGTCTTAGGATTAATTTGAGGCCCGCCCCGCTTGACATTAAAATTCGATGAAATGGACTTTACTACATCAAAAATATGGCGCGGCCCTAAGCTGTGGAATGTAGCCTAATTTGCTTAGAGGTTGAATCCGGCCTTGTCTAAGACGGTTGGAAGGAGCTGCTGTTCAGAATCTCAGTGCCGTGAAAAAGATGAAACGTAAAATGAAATATTGATTAACCACTTTTTAGGAAGTTCGTAAAATTTAAAACTTAATTTATTTCCAAAAAATTCTTGCTGAAGAAAATCGCACAGTCAGATTTTCGGCAAAACTTTGATCGAGCGAATTTCTGTCCCTGAATAATTTTTTTTTAAAATAACCCAGTTCTTTGGTTTCTCTAAGGTCTTAAATTGTCGAAATCCTGTGCCAAAACCTTATCAAAAATTTAGCAAATTTTAAGTCGCTTATTTACACGTAGGTATGTATTTTGTATCTTTAGTATATCGAATATCGAAGGATTATTGAGAAAAATATACCGTGAATCATGAGTTGGGCATTAGTCGAACAAATTTACAATCGTGACTTAAATAAACGACTAAAATTGATGACTAAATAGAGTCGGAGCAAGATTATTTTTTTAAATTTGTGACAATTTTCCAACAGTTTGGTAAGTTTTGCAAACTTTTTGACTGTTTTGTGGATTTTCTACAAATTTTGCGAATTTTCCACAATTTAGCGATATGAAAATTGGTCTTAATTTAGACTAATCAATCATCAGTCAGATGAGCCATGACTAATACACGAATGATTAGTCGTTAGTTTCGATTGATCAATAGACTATTGCCCATCTCCATCGTAAATAACATTTTTCCAAAACGTACCCACATACTGTCAGCACAGAATTGTTTGCCTAAATCGCACCAGAACGAGATATCCGATGTAACATGCGCATTTATTTTTTATTAAAAAAATTTATAACATAGGCCTATTCCGAGACTGTAAATTAAGCAATTTACACAAAGTCCGTATGTGAAAGCTATCTGAGGTTCGTACGCTAGGATCCTTGCGAGCCTTGGCGGCTGTTGTACACGACTTCTTCGGACGGACAAACTGAAGGAAGATTGTATCCCAGTTCGGGGATAGATTGCGGCTGAGCAATGACCAGTACGTTGGCATTGGAATGGGGCAAAATGACCCTCTGAAGCAGAATTTCGTCCCTGCGTAGATTTTCTGAAATTGTTTTTACAAATATGTTCATGTTTTTAAGTCGACACGAGCATAAGGTTTTGGATTTCTCAGAAGGTATCATTTTTACTTACCTTTCCTCTCCATGTCTGTGTCTGCCGATGCTTCGGAATCGTAACTCAAGGTTGCTGAATGAATTTGGTTCTGGCCATAATCGGCGGTGACATCATTCATAATTACTTCCACGGCGTTACCCTGGTCTATTATAACAAATCGGATCAGTTTTGTAAAATAATGGCTAGACAGGGTTCCCCCAGAAATTTCGTAATCAACTTCCCTGACTTTTCCAGGTTTTTTTTTTAACAAAAGTCCCTAACCAAGGACAGTGTCAAAATTGATATGTCATAACGTGCCAACTTCTAAGATTATCCACGATTTTGCAAAATCTACACATGAGAATATTCAATATTTTTCAAAATTTATCAATGACAATTTTGAAAAAAAAAAAAAAAAAAAAAAAAAAAAATCGAAGTTTGTCAATAGAAAATTTTGCAAATTTGTAATTTGGAAAATTTTAAAAAGCTTTAAAATGGACCCTGTGCTGACCATGTAGAAGAGTAAATTTTGGATCGTGACAACACTAATATGTTGAATTTCCCTGACTTTTTCAAAATAAGACAGTCTTCCCTGAATGGGGGAAATGTGGGTGTGGGGAAATGGAAGTGTGGGGGAACAATGCTAGAAATAACAGAAATTCGCTCCGTGAAATGTTTGATAAGCGCATCTCAGCTCGTTACCATTTTCGCAAGACTTTTCTTCCTCTATGATAATATTGCTAGAATCTGGTATCTGGGCCCCTGCTTCTTCGCTGACGAGCAAGTGAGGATGATGCCGGCGCTGGTGCACGTTTCGACTGCCAATCTGAGAAAACGTTTTGCCGCAGAACTCGCAGGAAAACGGCTTGTCACCTGAAAGTAAGCAGTAACAAGTTTGTTGGGATTCCTGCCTCAAAAACGAAGAACTTGTCAGGCAGTGCCAGGTGTTAAAACGTACCGGAATGGACCAAACAGTGTTTCCTCAGACTAGAAAGCTCGGCGAACCGTTTCCCGCATTTATGCACTCCGCAAGTAAATGGGCGCTCGCCTAAAATTGATCCAAAAATTAGATTTAATCTTTTCAGAAATGTAAGCTAGAAGATCGTACTGTTTCCCATTGGTGTTGCGGACCGTATTTTACTGGATTAGGGATTTTCTGGATGATATATAAATTTCAGAATTTTAAAACATTCTGGAATTTTTTTGACTAGCCCAGGGTCTGTCAAACCCCAGTCCTCTGACCGACTGGTTCATGAAGAAGTTTATACGGCCGCATGGTTTGTTTTATTTTAAATAACCGTAGACTGTTCATTTTATAACAGTAGGTTTAAAAACTAATACCAAAACATCGTATAAATAATGGTTTTTATTTCTGCCTTACGAGGGGTGTTCGTTAAGTTTACGTAATCATTTTTTTAAAAAAGAAAACATTGCTGTATGGATTTTAATGAAATGTGTTGGACGTACGAGTAATTTCCGAACGTTCGATCCATGGGTGGATTGGTCAGTTGAGAAATGGACTTTAAAAGTGCGAATGATAGTAAGAGAAGTGGACGTTGAGTGTCTCGAACAAATGACGAAGGCTTACACGTTTTATGAGCGAGGCATTCATATTTCATATTCAACTTCCCTGACTTTTCCAGGTATTGAAAGCAATCTCCATGACCAAGACAATGTCAAATTTACAACGGCCAATGTTATATACGATTTTGCAAAATCGACATAGGAAAATATATTACAAAATTAGTATGAAAAAACTTGGAAAACTTGTCCTCGGAAATATTTGGAGCCTATTAAAATTTGTCCTAGAAAGCAGTTTAAAATTTTGCAAACTTATGCAAGACTACTCGTAAAACGTGAAAAATTAGTGAAATTTGAGCGGAAAATTTTGCAAAGCTTACTCGGAAAACATGAAAGTTTTACTTGACAAACGTTGATGCTTTTACAAAGCTGTACTCTAAAAACATAGAAACGTTGACGATTTTGCATATCTGTACTTGGAAAATGCGGAGAATTTTACAAATTTGCCTCAAAAACTTTTGAATATTTTGAAAATGGGTTAAAAGCCAAACACGACAAGCATTAATTTTTGATTGTGACAAGGTTAATATGTTGAATTTCCCTGACTCATTCAACATAAGTCATTCTTCCCTGACTTCAGGTTTTCCGGGTCTTGGGGAATCATCTATTGAATGATAGAAGACATATCTATTGCTCTACCAAATTTCATTAAAATCCATTCAGACGTTGTTGTTTTTTATGCTAAATGATTGCGCAAACTTGATGAACACCACTAGTACTTATATACGGATATTTTCCCAACCTTCCCGGATAATCAGTCATCTACTTAATTTTACGAGTCATTTTTATGGCTCTGTAAAAACGTAAGGTTATATCTTTTGGACTGACCTGTGTGAACACGCATGTGGTTTTTGAGATTCCCAGCGGTGGTAAAACTCTTATCGCAGTTTTCCAAGTTGCACACATAAGGTCGCTCGCCCGTGTGCGTCCGCAAATGCACATCTAACCTCTGCTGGGTGTAAAATCCCTTGTTGCAAGGTTTGAAATGGCATTTGTACTGCCTGCTGCCTCTGGAAAATATAAAGTAACGCTCGATTAGTCGTTACGAGTTGCAAATTTGTAACGAGAACTACATTTTTTTCTTGGGAAACTTGCGTATGTGTGAGCAAATGATATTTTAAGTGAGCCGGCCACAGGAAGGTGCGCGTACAGCCGTCGAATTCGCATTTGAGTAGCCGTTGTTTGTCTGGAGAATCGCTGTTCTTGCTCTCGACCGTAGATTCTTGCTCCCCGGCTAGATCCATGATGCTGCCTTAAATGTTTAATATTATTTGGGTGAATAGTAAGAATGCCGATTATAGCTAAGAACTGGCGTGACTTACAGTTTTCTGACATTTTGTCATTGCTTCGGGAATTCATGGAAACTTCGGTCACGTTGAATTGTTTCACGACATCGACTTTCAAGCTGTCCGTATTGCATTTTGAAATTGTACCGTCTCGAGTCTGTTGGACCTCGTCATCGACGAGGATACGGGCTTCCACGGTTTCGTGACCCTGCACAAAATAATGCAATCAGAACTTAGCACAACATGAAGTTTTACCCGTTGTGGATTAATAGCTGATTGCATCAATTTCTGATGGTTTATTCCTCACTCATCTGTATAACGATCCACCCTGCCAAATGGTACGATAAAATCCCATATAACAGTCCCATAAACGATATTGAATTTTTAAGAAAAGTTCCTGTAAAGGTGATCATCGTCCATGAGCTCAGTGCCTGCTGATATCATAGACCGGAGCCAATGAGACCATCGCCAGCAGACATCAATTGTGTGGCTGGTTTTAAAACAGCCAACACATCGCCACTCATTCGCCAAACCCTCCCCATTAGCCTGGGCTTGGGGAAGCCACCGAGCAAGGTGGCTGAGTGGTTAGCATTCTCGCCTCTTATTCGGTAGACGCGGGCTCGATTCCCGTGACAGCTATCCTTGATTGTGGTTTTTAATGGTTTTCCACAATCCCTCCAGGTGAATGCTGGGCTAGTTTTTATAATAAATCGGTCATGACCGCCTTCCTTTCCCATTAAATGATATATCGTGTTTTTATGATAATGTATAATGATCCCCCTTGCCAAATGGTACTGTACTGACTGTAGGATAACGAATAGAAATCAGTACGCCATCCCTCCCAACAGTCATCCTCAAAAGATGTTGTCTTCCATACTAATAACTATATTACAAGAGCTGAAAGAAATTGCGATTACTGATCAGAACTTGGTGCTACCTGCAATTATATACAGTGGCTCCAAGTGAAAATGATATACCTATATTAGACAGCTATGTTCATAACTAATTATCTCAATTTCAATAAGAAAGAATATTTGGAATTGACTGATATTGTAGTATATATTTACCTACATGTACATGTGCATAAATAACAATCATTAATGAATAAAATTGATAAAAGGAAAAAAAATATTTAGAAAAACAAATAAACTGAAAATGATACAGCAAAGGAATAGCAAATTAAAAATGATAGTCTTCTTCTGACCTTCTCAAACAAAAACAGAAATGATTTCTTTGTACATTAGTATTTGGTTGGCAATCCTTTCTATCATTTTTAATTTGCTGTATCGATCGTTTTCAGTTTGCCAGTTTCATCAATTTTATTCGTTAATTATTTTTATTTATTTACGCAGATGTAAGTAAATAATTCAATATCAATCTATTCCAAATATTCTTTCTTATTGAAATTGAGATAATTAGATAATGAACATAGCTGTCTAACATTGGTGTATCATTTTCACTCGGAGCCACATGCCTCAGCATCGTTGGTCAATAACAAAACCGGTGTTCCATTAACGGAGTTGTCCACTTGCAAAGAGACCATGTTCAGAATGACCACCTGGGTGGAATTCTGACCTGCGTCCAGAGTGAGGGTCGTGACATACTCTTTCTCTGACCCTTCTGAGGGAACTTGGGAAGTTTCTGGGATTATTGCTGGGTTGAAATCCATGTTGCATATATACTCGATCATCAGTATAATTATTTCATCCCATATACATGTATACAGTACATCAGTTGGAACTCATGCTTCGCAGCTCAGCATTATCTACGAATAAATTCTTCATTCTCTGAAATGTTTCCCGGAGATTTTTAGTTGATAATTTGTAGAGAAGACCGTGCATAGAAGAACTGTATTATCACTCGAATGTCAACGACTGCATTATTGACACAAGTAAGTTCGGCAGGAGGAAACACTCTCACGAGTGTTTACGATTATCAAATCGACGTATTTATGCTTAGTAATTATAAAAACAGCTTGAAAAAGAGGTAACGATTGAACGTACGAAAATAACCGAATTGAACAACTTCGCGAGGATTCGGCAATGACGTTTCTCTGTTAGATCTTGGTCTTTATATTGTAGAAATGCACATAAAAACTGCGTTGCCGAATGCAATCGAGAACGAATGTGATGCTGGTTTAGAAAAAATGCGTCCATGTTGGGAGTCTCCGTAATCTAAGTTCACATGATAGCTAGGTAACTTAAAAGATTTGAAAATGACTGGGAAAGTCAAGAGAGAATGGCTTATTTTTGAAAATGTCAGGGAAATCAAGCGTACATGTATTTATTGTTATCACAATCCAAAGTGTATGCTTCTGTGTGGTTAGCCCAAAACCCATTTGCAAACTTTTTAAAAAAAAATTTCAGTAAAAATTTGCAAAATTATCAACAGTTTTCGAGGACAAATTTGCAAAATTGTCAACAGTTTTCGAGGACAAATTTGCAAAATTGTCAACAGTTTTCGAGGACAAATTTGCAAAATTGTCAACAGTTTT
>JAQGBX010008543.1:0-10454 GCA_034698745.1 Megaphyllum sjaelandicum
AAGCAAGATGTAACGTGACTCATCTGTTATCTGGTCACTTTTTAAGGTACATTGACAATGTAAAAATTGCCAAAAAAGACAACACACTGGTCGCTGTTCACAATGAACAGGTAGTCACTGGTCACTTTACAGAGAATTTTTATGAAGGAAATGTAAACTAGAAAAAACAATACACTAAAAAGTGGTCAACATAAGCAGGTGGTAACCATTCATAGGTGGTCACTTTTCCAGGTTTTACAAGCTGTATTAGCGCATTTTTATTTAAAAGTCGTATTTAAACACGTAATTCAGGGTGGCCACAGGTCAGAGAAGTCAGGGGGAAAATGTTGTTATGGAAGTCATGGAAATGTCAGGGAATTTGTGAGTGGTCACTGGTCAGGGAAATTTTCCCAAATAAATGCAAATTGCTATCCTTGCACTCAGTCTTCTAGCAGCCCCATCCCCAATCCTCTTCAGCTAAACTCGTAACAAAATCTAGCGTTTTGCCAAGCATATATCGTTACAATTGTTATTTTATTTTCCATTATGACAAAAAATTGATGCTTGACAGGATAAGGGAAAATCATGGGGGATAAAATACATGAGCATTAAAAAATTTAAAATTTAGAATGAAAATAAATTAAAAAAAAAAAAGTTTTGAGGTGCTTTCAGTTTGTTTCCTATAGTATTCTCGCTCATTAGGGAATACGGGGAGATTTCTGATTCACCCGGAATAGATTTATTTATTTGTAGGTCGCTAAATATTAGCGTTGACGTTTCTTGAATAAAAATAATAAAAAAAAAAACTCGAGCCATTTTCAATCCTTTTCAAATTGAATTTCCGAGCGCATTGTATATGCTTCAAAAAAAGATGATTGCGCATCGATGACGTACATTAAGCTTTTTATTGAATTTGAGTTCGCGCTCAACAGCATTTGCTCTTTTTCTATATAAAAAAAAGTTCTTTAGAATTAATCCATATCTATGGAAATAAATCTGTAAAAACTTCCTCCGAAATAGTTCACATTTGAATGAGTTTGAAAAGTCCAGACTGCTTTCAAATTCTTCGGTGTATTTAATTCTGAAACCAACAGCGTTTGCCTTTTATATGTTTTCGTTTTCAGTTTGACTTAAATGCATGGATGGATATACTGGATGGGCTTTCCTTAAAAAACCTAAAATTTATTGGTTTTAAAACACGATGAGCTGATTCAACGATTTCAAATGTGTGCGGAAGAATTTCTACAGGAAATTAAAGTAAAACTTTCTTTACAGCTACTCTTTAAAGTTACTTATTTTTGACAAATTCTCTATAAATTGAATTAGAATTGGTACGAGACTCGCGTCGTATGAAATGATTGAATTACGGCTGAACATCGTTAAAACGAATCTGTTCGTTTAAACCGTAGTTCGTATTATTAGAAGCCAGACATTGACTTCAACAATAAGAGCTATAAGTCTCATCGAAATTGAGATGAAATCATATCCCACGTATACATGTACAGTATATGATAAAAAAGTGTATTGTATTGGAACTTTTCTCGGGGAATTCACCGTTATAACTCATCTTGTAATGCTCGGAATGCTCAGTATTCGTAATGAAGAAATTTACATTATTCGTCTCATAATACGTACATGGAAATGAGTTCGTACTATCAAAAATTCGTACATTTAATCAGGGTTTCCCTAGACCTGGAAAACCTGGAAAAGTCAGAGAACTTGAAAATTACCTGGAAAAGTCAGGGAAAAATGGTTTATTTTGAAAAAGTCAGGGAAATGTAACGCAGGTATGGCGATCCAAAATTAATACTTCTACTAGGTTAGCTCAAGGCCCATTTTACGAGTAAAAATTTGCAAATATTTTTCACATTTTCGGAGTACAGATTTGCAAACTTTTGCACGTTTTCCATGAACAAATTTACACAATTTTCCACGATTTCTGAGTAAAAATTTGCAAATATTTTTCACATTTTCGGAGTAAAGATTTGCAAAATTTTACACGTTTTCCATGAACAAATTTACACAATTTTCCACGATTTCTGAGTAAAAATTTGCAAAATTTTCCACTTTTTCCGAGCACAAATTTTTAACATTTTCCGAATACAAAATTTTCCCATTTTAAACATTTTTCATGCATTCGTTTTAAATTTAAAAAAAATGCTATATTAATTTTAAAAATTGTCGTTAGTAAATTTAAAAAAAATTCCAAATGTCAATTCTGGTAAAGATGTCAAATTTTCAAGTTGTTATTGGTCAGGGAAATTTTTTAAAACCTGGAATTAAAAGTCAGGGAATAGTCAGGGAAGTTTAAAAGGAAATTTCTGGGGGAACCCTGTTAATGAGTTCTTGTTAACTAGGTTGCGCTGTAAATGTACGCTTTTTATTTAATTAAAGAGAAATTTTAATTAAATCTCTTAAGAAAATTGAGAATCTGTTCTACATACATGATACATGTGTATGCAAAAAATTGTAGGAAGTAGGAATGAATTTGATATATTATTTTGAGTAATTTTGTATTATTTTTACAAAATGCTGAAACAGGAAATTTTAAACATCTACGCGCATTTTTGGAGCTCTGCATGCATGTCCTACCAAAGAACTACAATTTTGAAAGGATTCAATTTACGTAACGACACTCGAGGGGAATGCGGCACAAAGGTGAAGCATGTGTATAGTAAATGTATTTTTTTTTAAATGTGGGGCTTTATTGTTTTTGATATGGGGTTGACAAGCATTATTAGCTTAAAATCTAAATTGCTAAGTGAATCGATAAAAGATTTTGAAAATCGTTTATATATAATCGATGAACTTTTGTTTTCAGCTTTCAACGTTGTTTGTTAAATGTTTTTTCACTCGATAAAAATCCTTTCCGTCATTTTTAGGAAAAATGCAATTTGAATTTCAAGTAGGAAATGTGCATCATGCGGCGTATCGACTTCTTAAGACATTTATGCACTACGATAAGCCTTATAAGCCATTCGTGAAAAACAAGGGCTAGATTTTGGTATTTAAAATCTTCCAATGTCTGGTTTACGTCGGTATTAAGTCGAGCGAAATGAGCCGTTTTTTAGTACATGTACATGTAAAAACGAAACTATCTTAAACATGTAGCGAACATGTACAATATTTTTGGCTCAATGAAAGTATTGGCAATTTATTTTTCTTTAAATTATGTAAAGCTTTCTTTACCTCAGAATGAAAAATGTTGATTGGTGTCATTTCTGAAGTGGGGTGTGGCAAATTCTCACGAACATGTCACACTCCAGCTTTAAAAGTGACACAACTCAAAAATTGTAAAAATGTTTGGTTTTCGACGATGATAAGTCTTAGCTAAATGATTTCTATATTCATACATTACAAGTATACATGTACAATATTAAACATTTACACAATTTTCCTCTAGGTTTTTCGAGAACAAATTTGTCACATTTTCCAAATACAAAATTTTACCATTTAAAAAAATTTTCATGCAATTTTTTTAAACTTTTTACAACATTTTCTATGGTTATTTTCAAAATTGTCTTTAGTAAATTAAAAAAATACATGTATTTTCTATAGTGTCAATTTTTCACGTTGCCATTGGTCAGGGAAATTTTTTTAAAACCTGAAAAAGTAAGGGAAAAGTCAGGGAAGTTGAAAATGAAACTTCTGGAGGAACCCTGGAAATGGTCAATTTCTGAAATGTTGAGTCATCGTCTCTTCTGATGTGGGTTTTCAAGACGTTTCTGGTCTCGATACACTCATTACGAGCAGCTGTCCAAATTATTTGGGTTGATTTTTCGGTTGATCCTTACCTCAGGACCTCCTGTCCTTTTTCATCCTTTAGTCACTCATGCGCTCTCTCTTCTCACTCACGCAATGTATATTCGCCCTTTTGAAATTATCGATTTCGTCCGAATGTAATTTGAAATATAAAAAAAATTGTCTACTTTTTCGCATTTTCAGCGACGTTTAAAGAAAGCTGCTTCATCTATAGAAACGGAAAGTCAGAAATAGAAATGAACGAAACTCAGTTAAGAAATGTATCTCGTGGATATTTCCCCATAAACTCTTCCTTTACGAAAATGTTTGTTTAATTAACTTTTACCTTCGCCGTTCCAACTTTTTAAAAATAGCTCTTCCGTTTTTTTGACATCGAAAACTGATCCTAATTTCAGAAGTCTGGATCATTTTCCTGAAATAGCTAATTGGACTGGGATATTGCTACGAAATAAGATTGTGCCAATTATATGTTCAAACTTGTCATCTGGAAAATATGAAAAATCGTTGAATTACAAATATTACTCGTTCTATTCGTGATTGCGATACACTTACTTTCGGTATTTGGCAGGGGTAAATTTGGAAAGTAAGCATATGCATTTATAATTTTTTTTTTAGTACAGATTTTCACAATTTTCCAAGCACAACTCTGCAAAAATGTCCGCGTTTTCCAAGCACAAATTTGCAACATTTTGAATATTTCGAGGATAGATTTGTATAACTTACAATCTTTTCGCATTGCATTTGCATTGTCAAAATTTTCAACCTTTTCGGAGTACAAATTTGCAAAAGATTTCACACTTTCTGCAGAAAAAATTTGTTCAAAAAATTTTCTTGCTTATTTTGTAATATTTTCACAATTTTCCTACGCTATTTTTGGAATTTTGTTTGTAACACACATTAGTTTTTAAAATATCTACGTGAAATATGTAAATATGAAGAAAATATGCGTAAAATCTTCGATGGCGAGTAGGAATGTTTGAAACTTGTCAATTTAGATTTAAATTTAATTTGGGAGTCATATGTTCATGAAATGTAAAATTGAATTAATCGTAGACCTATATGTAGAAATTCAAAATCTGAACATTTTAAAAACATTTTTTTTTGGAATATGAAAATTTATAAAAATAACTTTGCGAATAATTTGAAATGCAAATTTAAAAAACAAACAATCACAAATGTTTGAAAACAAACTCGCAAATTTTTGAAATCAAATCTCAAATTTAAGTAAAATGTCACATTTTTGAAATATAATCTTAAATTTTTAAAAAAATTGTAAAATGTAGCGAGTATCTTGAAAGGGAAATTTCGCAGTGTTTTTGAAATTTGAAAATTTAAGAAAATAAATTCGCAATTTTTTTTTAATAGCAAATTTTAAAAAACGATCGCAATTTTTTAAAACAATATAAGCTAATTTTTTAAGAAAAAAATCTCAAATTTAAACAAAGTTGTCTAAGTTTTGACATACTGTATGAAAAAAATTCGCAAATTTTTAAATAAATTTCTTAAAGTATTGAAAACAATTCACTAATGTTTGAACAAAATTACCAGATGAGTGGATCGTCGCAAAAATGAGGCAAATGGCGTATAAATAGAATATTTTTTAACCTCGGCGTCCGGGTGCAGTCTACCCCCGGGCACCCTCGTGTTACCCTACTGTTAATAAACATGATTAATATATGTCAAAGTTTGAAAAAAAAACCAATCCGAATACACGTGCGCGAATAGCGTGTAAATTTGGTTGAAACGATGGTAAAAATGCATGTATATAGGGTAATTCGGAGAGCTGTCGCATTTTGTTTACCACGTCCCATAAACATTTCGGGTATAAAAGCAGCCCGCATTCCCTCGTGACACGAATGTTGAAATTGAGGCAAAACTGCATACTTTTCCCCCGAGAATAAAATAAAACGCATTTATCGGAGCGTCGATCTATTTCCATTTCATGGCTCGCTATTTATAAGAGCAAATGCGAAAAGTTATATTTTTGGCCTTTCGGAAAATTGCTTCCACCTGCCTCTCGATCGTCCTCAGTTTCCTATCAAAATATCGTCCGCCAGATGCCACAATTCCCAGCATTTTTCACCGACTATTTCGCGTGTTTTGTATTTCCATTTGCGTACCGGCTTCGAAAAGTGGGCTATGAAATAAAGGTTGAAATACCCCGAATTAAAGGTTTAAATACCCCGAGTTGCCACCGTTATTTTAACATTTTATGCTCTTGTTTTGCGAATGGACGATGTACGAATACGGCAGTTGGGTGCGAGCACAAAAAACGCTTATTGTAGGCGCTTACCACTCGGCGTACGCTAGCGACACCGAGCGAACAAAGAAAGCTTAGCCGAGCCAGGCTGAGCTCACAAGAAACGCTTATAACAGGGCTCCCCAGACTTGGAAAACCTGGAAAAGTCAAGGAACTTGAAAATGACCTGAAAAAGTCGGGGAAGAATGGTTTATTTTGAAAAAGTCAGGGCAATTCAATGCAGTCATGGCGATTCAAAATGAATACTTCTCCAAGGTTAGCACAGGGCTCATTCTCCGAGTAGAAATTTGCAAAAATTGTCCACATTTTCGGAGTACAGATTTACACAATTTTACACAATTTACACAATTAATTTGAAAAAATTTCCACGTTTTCTGAGTATTAATTTGCAAAATGTTCCACGTTTTCTGAGTACAAGTTTTCAAATTTTTTCACTTTTTCCGAGTACAAATTTGCATTTTCCACTTTTTTCGAGTAGTAATTTGCAAAATTTTCCACTTTTTCCGAGTACAAATTTGCAAAATTTTCCACTTTTTCCGAGTACAAATCAAATTTGCCACATTTTAACGAGTGCAAATTTGAAAAATTCTCTAGGTTTTCCGAGCAACAATTTTTCACGTTGTCACTGGTCAAGGAATTTTTTTTTTAAAACCTGGAAATGTCAGGGAAGTTAAAAATGAAATTTCTTGAATAACCCTGTTAATACTTTCGCCTTTAAAAACTGCGTCGTCTCGAATGTGGCCGATGTAGGGGGCGCTGCCGTCAGTTCGTTATACAGTAGTTTGAATGGAAAATTTTTCACTTTGAATATCTGTCATTTGTCGTAATCTCGTCGATAAAAAGCAGTTATTTTCGCCCTTCGAAGACGAAATGTAAATTGAAAATTCTGCGCACGATTTGTTCGGGCATCAAAGGATTTATCTATCTGCTTTGGCTGTCTTTTAGCCGTGAAACCAATCGGTTAAAAAAAGTCGACAACTTCACCACCGGAATACTAAATTTTTGCCTTTTTCTTTCCTCGCTAAATTGTTTAGCTCTCGATATACAAGTAGAAGTTCTCCAACGCCTGGATTATGGGATCATTGAGTTTAATTGATTTTTTGAGTGATCAAAATCTTTTATTTGGTTATTTTTTTTTTGTTCGCTTGACGCTTCGATATTAAATTACATTAATTCGTCAGAAGCTACGATGTAAAAATCTAAAATAGTCACCAGAGTAGGCTATATCGCTGAACTCTTGATGTTGAGGTCATCGGTATTTTTCAAATGTCGTCATCATCGGAATTGTGATGAATGACGTCATTAGAATTTTAATGAATGACGGGCCTCATCATCAGAATTTAAGGAACGACGACGTCGTAATTTAACAAATGATGACGTCATCGTCTGAATTTTAATACATGATGTCATTGCCAAAAGTTTTATAAATGATGTGATCGTCAGAATTTTATAAGTGGCGTCATCAGAATTTGTGTGATGGCGCCATCAGAATTTTATTGAATGACATCACCAAAAGTTTTACTAATGATGCCATCATCAAACTTTTTACGAATGACGTCATCCATAAAAAATATTCCATTTTGAGTACATTCTTTCTTACATTTAATCGGACACATTTTTCTAGTTTTACGCCAAAAAAATATTAAGAAAATATTTGTCCTTATTATACATTAGCAATTAATTGTTTCTTAACCTTTTTAATAAAATCCTGATTGCCATGAAATACAGTACAGAAAATACGCATTCTGTACTAAACGTTACTACGAACGTTAAACTAGCAAAGAAACCAAATAAAACTGGTTGAAGAACATTGAAGTTTCATCAATTGTTTTCCATACTCGATGCAAACGAGGTTACATTTTCAACGCAACTGCGCCTTTAGAAATGGTTTCCACTTTTGATCAGATTGCTTAGTAATTGTAAATTTCGAAACATAAAACGTGTTTATATTATTGCATTTTTCGGTCATTTTACTGCCATTCCTTAGCCAACCTTAGCCATCCTATCCTGCCAACATTTACAGGGTTCCCCTCAGACCTGGAAAACTTGGAAAACATGGAAAAGTCAGGGAAGGACCTATTTTGAAAAAAATCAGGGAAATACAACGTAGTCATGTTGTCACAATCCAAGATGAATGTTTCTACGTGGTTATCTCGGGCCCATTTACAAATTTTCAAAAATTGCAAAATTTTTCATTATTTTCGAGTATAGATTAGTACAATTTTGAACAGTTTTAAGAAGGAATATTCAAAAATTTTCACAGACTCTGAGAACAGATTGGCCAAATTCTCAACCTTTATATTAGAGTGCACTGTACAAACTTTTCCGAGTACAAATTTGCAAAAAATTTAACATTTTTCGAATACAAATACGTAATATTTTCTGAAACATTTCATACTCAGTTTGCGAAATAGCGATGCAAAACATGATTAGCAAAACCGTGGATGACATTGACATCTATATATGTCAATTTTGTCGTTGGTCAGGACAATTTGTTTAAAATCCTTGAAAAGTCAGGGACGCTGCATTTCTGGGGTAGCCCCTATTCAGGATCTTTTTATTTTACGAACTTGGATTGGGTCCCTAGAGGTTTGATTGTTATGAGCAAATAATGAAAAATAATAATTTGTGACATGTTCATTTTTGCGGTATCGATTTTCTGCGAATTTGCGGAGAACTCGAATCGAGTTTTAAGAACTCGATAAAAACTTTATAGAGAATTG
The DNA here is from genome assembly GCA_034698745.1 of Megaphyllum sjaelandicum. NCBI lineage: Eukaryota > Metazoa > Arthropoda > Diplopoda > Julida > Julidae > Megaphyllum > Megaphyllum sjaelandicum. Next base: position 8,725 of record JAQGBX010008543.1, read on the forward strand.
GAAATGTAATTTATTTCGAAAATCCTATTAATGATATATAAACACAGTACGCACGAAGAAATTGGATTAAAATTTGGTCTAGACAACATTTTTTGCTCGCAACCTACATAGACGATTATACGAGGAGTTGGCTTTTCTCTAATTTTGCCGAATTGGCAAAAAGTTTGCGAAATACGCGTTGGCTGAGTTGCCAATACAACGTGTGTACACAATGGTTGCCATGGCTACGAAATTGGGGGTGGTTGGACCGACCATCGATCTCTATGGAAACAGACCAGGAAGTGTCTTTTTTGGGGAAATTCGTGGCAGGTATCCAGAAAAACTCTTAGTTAATAATATATGCGAAAAACAAAAAAAATACCGAAAAACGTCGTGAATTTAGCCAAGCAACCGAGCGAAAATAATGGCTTCATTAAGACTGATTTAATAAGCAGTTTCGGTTATAAGGCTAGCCCAACATCCCACATAGTCTGTCTCCTATTTGTACATTAACTGCAGCACCATCTATGATGCGTTTTGTGTAACGGTATGTATTTTGAAAAATAGCATCTAAATTTGCACTTTTGTCGCATTAACAAGGACACCAACGATCATGGAAACGTTTTCGCAAAAATTTAAGTAAACCTGTAATAAAATAAGGTTATGCAATGAAGCACATGTACATGTATATGAGAATATAATACAAAATGCAATGGAAAAAAAATACAAATTCTATTAAAACATAATTAAGAAACGGAAAAAGGATGTTTTTGTTGTGTGTGTAAAATTGATTTCTTTTTTAAATTTTTGAAATTATCCAATTTATTTTTTTAAAAACTATGAAAACTAAATAAAAAAATACAAAATATTATGGAACAAAAATAATACTATACTAAAAAATAATTTAATGACCAAAAAAGGACGTTTTTTGTGTGCAAAATTGATTTCTTTTTCATATTTCTCGTAGTTTTCCAATTTATTTAAAATAAAAATAATATTATATAAAATTATATGATAATAATACAAAATATTATGGAACAAAAATTCAAAGTTTACTAACATTAAATAACCGAAAGAAAGATGTTTTTGTGCGCGAATTGAAGTTGTTTTTAAAATTTCTCGAAATTAACCAATTTATTTAAAATAAAAATAACGTTATTTTATATCATAAAAATAATGACTCATTAAACGTATGATGAAATTATCATTCTTTTTAAAATCGATCTTGAATAATTTGATTTTTTTTAAAAAAATTAAAATTCGCTAACGTGTTTCACTAAATTTTGTATTTTTTTTTCCGAATCCTCACTTTTTACCATGTCAGAAACATGTTATTTTTCACATTTGTCTACTTTTTCCATGGAATCATTAATATATTCTACGAAAGTATTCAGGATGGAGCTTTCAAGTATTTTTAATTTGATAATTTTCATATTTTTATACACTTATTTCGTTTTTTTTTAATAAACTACATATATTAAATTTGAAATGCTATAGAATTGCTCATTTGTATGGAAAATGGCAATCAAAAATTTGAGATTGCGGATATTGACTATAGCGAATGCTCTATTTCCTGTAAGACAGTGTTGGCGGATCAAAGCAGAGTTTATTCACTTCTGATACAATTCGATAATATTAAACTTAAACGCGAGCGCGTTGATGCGGATCGCCCCGGCGATCGTCCGTCTGGGAACTGGTCCGCGTCGTGGCTCGTAGACGTCCACACTGGTGGCGTTGATCCTCACATCGAC
>JAQGBX010008544.1:0-10453 GCA_034698745.1 Megaphyllum sjaelandicum
CCAATTGTTTGCCCGCTGGTTGGCGCTAGTGGTAAAAAAAGTAACATTCTTAATTTAAAAGTTTTGTTGTGTAAGCAGCACCCATAGATCTCAACTTCAAAATTATATATTGAACAATACAATTTCTTAATTTCCCAGTCTTCGCACGCTGTTTTAATCGAATATGGTACATGCATGTACTTCAAATAATGTTTAAATTTTCTTCTGATTTAAAAAAACATTGTGAGTGCAATGCACGCGTGTATGTACATTAGAAACTCGTTAATACGAATCTCGAGTGATTTCAAAATTTGTTCGTTTGCATGCGAAGGTGCTGCAACTTTAATCGGGGAATTCACCGTTATAACATTACAAAACAATGTTTCATGCGTGTCGTCACGATAAAGATTCATATTGCTTAGAGTTCGTTTTAACGTACATGTAAAATGACTGGAAATGAGATCGTATACTACAGTATCAGAAATTAAATAAAAGTGAGTTCTGTAAAATGAGGTTCCACTGAATGTTGAGATGACAAAAAATTCCTCTTTAAATCATTTTTATGCATCTTACATGTACAGTATTAGAAGCGGAAAACAAGTTTTCATCGTGGGTCTATTGTTAGCTAGATTTATCTTAATCGTAATAAACAGGGCACCGATTGAAATTCTTATTAAATTCTGCGCCGGAAATTGGGACGTCTCTCTTGATTAACGTATGACGATGGTGAGGCTTAAGTCTGTCTGTTGCAGCAACCTAATTGGCACTAATACGCATTAACGCTGGGAGTTGGAAGAATTTGACCGGAAGTATGTCACCTGCAATGTTGTCTGTTTTCAACCGAGACGGTCATTGAGGCTCCGCACCTTTCATTTAAACCTTAATTACGTCCGAACTATACTTCCTGAGCGAACCATTAGCCGTTAATCAAATCTCTTCATTAAGTCTTCGGTGAGTGAAAGCTAGAGTAAAAATAGCCTTCCCGGCATGCATTTCGTGGTGATAAAAAGTCGTTTGACCCTGTTTCTCGATGACTGTAATCTTTACGCGCGACACTATCCTAGACTCGAGAAAGGTCTAATTTTGATACAAGATACTAGATACTAGACACGCCATTAACTCGAACTATTGAATTTTGGAGCGCCGATTGATAATTTTTGTTAGATGATTCCAGCTTGTGTCTTGTTCCTTGGCTTATGGTATGTAAACGTATTTGATGAAGACGAATATCGAGGGTCGTGAACATTTGTTGGTTTAAATCGTAGCTTTAATCGTATATAACGTGACTTCAATAATAACAACCATAAAGTTTCATCGAATTTTTGATGAAATTCTGCCCTACATTTATGAATGAAAAGGTGCTGCAACATTTGTCGGAGAATTTCCCGTTATAATTAACTCCCTTGTGTTAATATTTTCTAAAGTTCGTTTTAAAGAACATTATTATTCAGTACCTATAGAGGACTGGAAATGAGTGTATACAATCAGAAATTCGTATAAACAGGGTTCTCCCTGTACGAATTAGCTAACTTGTTCTCGTTTTCAATGTACACATTTTCAAAATTCTCTAGGTTTTCCGAGTACAAATTTTCCTCATTTACCGAAGACAAAATTGAACAATTTTCCACTTTTTTCCGAGCATAAATTTTCAACATTTTCCGAATACGAAATTTTCCCATTTAAAAAAGTTGTGTTAATTTACAAAATTGTCGTTAGTAAATTTAAAAAAAAAAACATTTTCTAGTTTCAATTTTGGAAATTGTCAATTTTTCACGTTGTCATTGGTCAGGGAAATGTCTTTTAATCTGGAAAAGTCAGGGAATAGTCAGGGAACTTGAAAATTAAATTTCTGGGGGAACCCTGATAAATCGGGTTCTTCTTAATTGAAAGTTCTTCCGGTGCATTTTCCCCATGATCGGTAATGTAAACACATTCAACACATGCACGGTTGAAGAAAACATGTTTGGCGCGTGTAATGTCATCCCTCTCGAAAATGTTCAGTGCTAGGACCAATTTCTACAAGAATTTCCACGTTTCAGCATGTATTAATTCCGTAGACGATTCCTAACAACCGACACTAACCTAAGCTTAGCGACAATTTCCAAGTAACCATGACAACAAAACAGCAGCGGCATTAAGAAATATCTTTGCGTGCACAGAGGGCTTCAGAAGTGAGTGAGCCTAACTTTTATTTATGGTGAAAATCCACCATTTTTGTCATGCCCCGAATGATGAGCATCGTCTTGCAAGACGTGCCATAAATAACGTTCTCAATATAAAATTTCAACCGATTGAATTTGCTTTCATCGAGTCCATCCAGTGCCTCTATTTTTCTCAAAAAATATAGTTTTCTATAGGTTATATGTATATGTTTTTTTCTCGAATCAACGAGCCCACAAACCATTGACCATCCGCCCGCAACACGAGTGCTATTCCCGTCCACTCCGTTTTTTTTTAAATCTATAGTTAATTTCATCCGACGGCGTCTGAGTTAAATTGCAATGATATCGCTCTCAATTCAATTCCATTTATTTGAATCTCGATTTTCCGAAAAGCACTTTGATCTAATAAAAAGCTAGGGCATGTCGAGCCCTCTTTGATTCCTCGAATGCGAAGGACTTCCTTCTTCGCTAGCTGTCGAAATGAGCTTTTCGGCGTAATTGAACCCTTGGACGATCACTTTAATTCGACAATCATTTTATCGACCACCGGTCACTAAGTGGCCGAACCTCACTCGCCAAAAATCATCGACTTCCAGGCCATTAGGGCATCCTGGTGCGATCCTTAACTATCATTTCATCACGCGTGCATGGTCATCACCATGTGACAACCAGGCACCTATGCACAGGAAAGACTTCAAACTGTTATTGTGTCACGAAATACGAGAAGAATTTCAAGGAATTTTCATGAAATAGGAACTTTTGATGGATATATTTTGAAAATGCCAAATGCTATACACAACTTATCGTTTATTTTTTCTGGATTAATATTGCTTATTATTTAAGACACTGCGTTAGTTTATACGGAAATTTATATTGATATGATAAACGAAAATTATTTATGCGGTATTGATGAACAAAATATGGGTATAATAAGAAAACAAATGGCAATGGAAATCACACGTTTCTATAATGGTGATGGAATTTATAACATATACAGTACCTGTACAGGAATTTAATTTCATGCCAAAATTTGGCCAATTTCTGGTAATTTAAAATGAAATTAAACCTTATTTTAATCTGAAGTTTTAATCCTTGAACGTCTTTAACAAAACTCCATTTCATCGGTCAAATTGAGATTATCCATTTTCTTTTACACAACATGTGGAACCATTTTCAGTAAAAGTAAGGGGGCGCATGCGCCCAGTGGGGTCATCTGGTGGTCGTACGATAAATATGAAGTGAATCTGAATTGATATCATTACAACGTAGCCCATACGAGAATTGATTGAAAAGCGTATAATTTTTATTGAAAGCATTCATATGAAAATGTTTTGAGACGCACTCGAGCACGTCAACTTTGTACATAAAATTGCCACAGTGTATAAATCTTATACCCCTACCCTTATGATAATTACCTCATCTGTAAATATCTCTCAAATATAGTATATGTGCAGCCGGCAACCAACAAAAGTCAGTGAATTTTATAATTTCTTATATATCAGAAGCGATTAGCAGTGGTTTAAAAAAATGTATACATCCAACACGAATATTAATTAAGGCTGTTCTTTACAAATAATCTACAATAAGATGTTACAGTTTATAACGAAATTACATTATCAAGCTATGACTATACCTTTGGAAAGCATGAACAATGACAGAATCGATTAAATCTAAATCTAGTACCGTATAGGGTAGTCATTTTCTGGGTGTCTAAGGTCCTTGAAAAGTTGATAAGAAACTAAATTTATGACTTCTTTTAAAAACTCAATTGTTTTTATAATGCATTGTGTTTTGAAAAAGTGGACACATGAGCATAACTGTGGTATCCTGCAAATCAACGTACAACCACGTCTGAAGCTGCATACTAAATGACGTCATCCTCGAAATTTTATTGAATGACGACATTATCGAAATTGTATTGAATGACGACATTATCGAAATTGTATTGAATGCCGACATCCTCATATATTTTTATTGCATGACGTCATTATCAGAATTTTAATGAGTGCCGTCACCATCTGGATTTGAATGGTGCAGGCGTAGTTCTTATTCAAAATTGAAGTAATTTAACTCGTTTGGTCCTTTAGAACCTTTGAAATTTCCGTTTTTACTTCAACTTCCAGACCGAGTAGATTCAGTAGACACCCTACATATTGTAATTTTTATTCGTACCGATCAATTGTTTGTAAAAAGCGTTGAGGCGAACTTTCCTGTACCTATTATAGCAAACCATTAATTAATTTTAATCGTTCATTTTTTTGTACTCGGCTAAGCATGCCTCATGTATTAGTCCTATAACGGATTGCACCAAACTTGGAACTGAACATATATAGAAATCGATCGAATCGACACACTGAAACCTGTTTTAATTAGCGATTAGAACGAGAGTTATTTGGTGCAACCCGCTATTACAGTATTTCAACCCTCCCAGCCAATGATAAATAATGCGTCATTAATTATCCCAATAATGCGTAAGGTAGATGCATCGTCGATATTAATAACCTTATAATTATGTGGCAATTAAGTGCGGAAGAAACGGCTATCATTTTTGTACTAGTTTTACCAAATCTCACGTATTATTCATTAAAAAACGCAGACTTGTCCCATTTTATTTAGGTTTCATTTGACAGTTGTGTGAAAAGCAAACTATCCTGACTGAGAATTTAAAAAAAAAGGAGACGGCAGCTAATTATACTTGTAAATTATTGAAATAAAAATATGTGCGAGTAGTACGCGACCAACACAATATTGCGCCTTTCCGATTTCTAATTTCATTCATTTTTTTTGCAGAATTAGCAGAAATCTTTTGATCATTTAAATGTCAAAGGTAAGATTTAATTGTCCAATTTGGTTAGATTATTTCATTTTTGGAAATTGGAAGTTGCAATACTCGTTAGACAACAATTGTGTTGAATGATACAATTCTAAAATGTACAGTTTATCCTTCACGATCAGATTTTTAATCAACCCTTAAGGCCTTCTTCAGGAGCTGATGATAAATTTTGAAAACAACAGTAAGTATATACACTCTAAAAAAAGGTAGGCCAAATGACACCTTTATAGAGTTGCAATCGCTCGCTACACAAAGGTTGAATATTTTGCACCTTTCTTAAGGTGCTACATGCACAGTAGTATATTGTACTCAAAGGTGCTATCACAGTATACTGTATTGCTATATTGTACTTAAAAGGTGAAAAACATTGCACCTTCCTAAAAGTGTTAATTTTATGTATAAAATTGGTATAAGATGATACTGTACATCACCAATGTCGTGTGATAACCATACAATTTGATGAAAATCACCTTGAAATTGATACTACAAGGTATAATGACAAAAGCAACCTGAGCTACCAATCCATTTACGTACAATATGTTGAACCTAAACCCATTTATTAAACCCCGATGTAACCCGTTAAATGAGCTGAATATTGTCAATTAATTACAATCTACTGTCACTTGAATTGCAAAAAAATACATCGCATCATAGTTTAGCTATTTATCCACTGCTCTAATTTCGTTCTTAACTCTGTGCTATTAATCTATTTTGATATTTTTCTGTCCAGTTTTCTGCACTAGAAACAGTATCCATGCAAGTTAAAACGTGTACAAAACAAGTTAATGTAAATGAAAAATCCTCAAAACTTTTGAACACCTACTCGACCAACTTGCTTGTTTCTTTAAAAAAGCTAACTCGGTGCTGCAATATACTGTAAATAAGAAAGAACCAGTGCAAGTTGGCATTTCTAGAAAACTTCTACTTCAAATTGGGCATTTAATTGAAGTTTTTCGGGACGCGTTTTTCTTTTTTCTGTATCCGTTGGTGACCAGCGAGGTTAGTTTCGACCCAATTTACTATTGTAAATTTTCGAGCATTCGGACATTTTCTTGATTGATTTTTATCGATTTTGTGGATTTTATGTCATTTCGGTATTAGATACAAATCGATCGTCTGCCAACCTGCTCTTCAAGATTGCCTTATGCGGAAACCGTGTTTTCGGCGAGGACGTTAATGGAATTTCGGCTATTGAACGTAAAAGCTATGAAAAATGCATTAGGTGCTACGTGGGTAATTATGGCACGTTGGACGCACCGAGTCTCTTAACCACAAAAGCCTTGAGTGGCAAATAACTAACATCGAGTTGGCCACCAGGCGAGAGGTGGCCATTGTTCGGGGAACTCATTAGCAACCAACTCGTTAAGGTACCAAATTAACGAGCTTGTACTTAACCGCCTTCCGCTTTTTTTAGAAAAAGAGGTTTTTCAAAGCAACAATAACACTCGTTGTGCTAACATCTTCAAATCCTCTTCGTCTCAACCTTAGACAACCCTCTCATAACGAACAATTCGTATAAACCAACATTCCCTTTGATGACCCTTTCCTCGAGTTACGAACAGAGATTTCCGCAAGTTTGAAAGAAAACAAACAAACAAACAAACAACGATGAATCGGTGTTGGAAAACGTTGAGCCCAGAATAAGTCCCAGGAGCTCAAAGATGCCGACCCAACTGAAGAAAACGCCAAAGAAGCTCTGGAAAACTTTAAAGTTAACGACCCAACTATAAGATGCTCGACATGTTTATTTATCTGTTAACAGTAAATGTTGTAAATTGTGGTCTTTTTGGCGAAGACGCGCGCACAATTCCTAAAATAATCTAGGCGGTGACTTTACTTTAGCCTGAATTACGGTGAACAGGATAATTTAACTAGTCGATAAAAGTGGCGTTAAATAACCCTAATTTTGAGAATAAGATTATTTTCCTACCTTTACTTCATCCTGAGTAACTTGAACAATAAAATCAACGTTTGAGCCTCCGATGACAACCTGTGGAATAGAATTAAGTAATAAGACGTACGTCACCGCTAAATTCGCTCTACTTAGGTTGCATTTTGTCCTTACTGGACAATTTTTAAACTTTTCCAAATCCGGAAGTTCTTCGGAGTCTGGCCGCTTTTTCCCACGCATCGACGTTAAATCTTCATCATTTTTAGGAGGTTTCCTCGTTTCTTTAATCTGAGACAATTTCACCGCTATCTGGCTTCCAATTTTAGCATTATTTTCTATCAAAGCAATATCTGAGAAGAATTAAGGTAAATCAATTAATGTATATAAATTGGGCAAATATATTTAACGTGATGCAAATTTTGTGAATCTATTTGCATAAATGTTCAATTCTAGAACATACCAGTTCTCGAAAACTACTTTACCTGATGCGTGACTGAAAATTAATTTAAAAAATAATTACGGTGATTTTAAAAAAGCGTCAATCATATTGACATCATTCCATATTTTACTAATATGTCCGTTAGAAACAGCCTAAAAATGCAGAGGATGCTCGGAGCGTTGAAAAGGATTGAAAAGAAATGCATTTGAAAATATGAATGGTTTGCTATTCAAAATACATTACTAAAATGTATTTTGATTTACGGGAATCATTGACGAGAATTGTCAATGCATTTCAAAATTTCATTCTTGTCATAATTGTATTTCCATCAATGCATTTCAAAATGTTTTTTTAAAAACATCTTTTAAAAGCATTTTTTAAATAACGCGAAATGTATTTAAAATGCATTGCGCGTTTTCCAATTAATGTTTACATATTTTCATTGGACGCATTGTGTCCGGTCAATTAGACCTCCCCCCTATTCGGACGTCCGAAACTTTTAAAATTTTGAAAGTTTTGCAAATTTGTAGGCTAACTCGGAATACGTAATTTTTTACTTTGGAAAGGTTGAGAATTTTGCCAATTTGTCCTCAGAATCTGATGGAAATTTTACAAATCTGTACTCGAAAACAGTGGAAAATGTCGATGATTCGTACTCGGGAAAACGTGTAAAATGTTTCAAATTTGTCCTCGAGAAAACGGAATAGGTTGAAAATGTAGCGAGTTTTTTGCTTTATAAAAATGAAAATTTTGCAAATTATACTGGGAAAAGAAAGTTTGCAAATGGACCATGAGCTTTTAAGTTCTTTGACCTTTCCAGGTTTTCCAGGACTGGAGGTACCCTAACTGTTTGTTTACATGACTTTGGCAATTTATAACACATCACGTATGCGATATTGCGCTCAATTCCCCTTGTAACTTTGGGAAATGGAAACTTGATTTTATTTGGCATTTTGTTTATCATGTTGACGTCCGAGTTGCTCATACCCTCCCCCTGCCCACATTGGGTCCGTGACTCGAGCTATCCCTCCCTACATGAGGACGTCCTGTTTGAATGGCCCCTTTGAGAATTCAATATACGAGAACTTCTTGTATATTTCCAGAATTGAAGATTAAACGAAGAATGGTATAGAACCATGTTATGTCTGGACTATATTTATCCTTGGAAAACAAATTAATGGACAGATAAACCCCGAGTCATTTTCTTTATGAATTGGTCTTTACGTCGTTGGCCTCCTTTTTAAAAGGATACTCGCTTGGAGTGATTTACCGGAAGTAAGTTCATTGACACGTTGCAGCAGAAACGGGGTTGTATCCTTGCCCGTTATGTTCATTTTCCTGAAATAACGGGAAAAAACAAGAGCTCGTTTAATAAAATGGTCGCTGATTTTCGAGTCTGGCGTCCGCCAATGGTGAATTGGACTTGAAATGCACGAAAAAGTAAGGACTCAAGTGGTCAACTGAAGGTCGACTGAAAGCTTTTAAGTATACATGCTCCGAGATGTTTTATCGCCCGAAGCCGGACTAAATTCGCTGAAAACATGCATCAGCAGAATTGGAAAGTATATATTGGGAGTTCTTTTGAATTATTCGCAAATTGCTAGCCTTTGCCTACCTGGCTTCGTCCAGGGACTTTTGTATCGATTGTTCGAGTGCTGACCCATCGAGTGAATGCTCTTCTGGAATCGGCACTCCGATCAGAATGCCGCTTTGCATGTTGAAACGCTGCCATTGATCTACGTGTAAGTAAAAAAGAGTATTATTTATTCATTTTTCTTCAAAAGCTAACGAAACGTATTATTTTTATTTCATAGAAGCCCAGTGACGCAATACTGATGCATTCCTATATATTTAGAAGACCGAAGCTCGGACCACTTGAAACTAAACTAATTTCCGCTACTAAGTAAGAAGTAGTTTTGCATTCGTACATTAACAATACAAATTATACAGTAGTCTAGACTCTATGGTTTAGCTGAACTTCACTATGCATCACATTAATACATGTAATTTTCCCTTCCCCCAAAAAATGTATCCTCAAGTCATTGTAACTCGTTTATGCTTTTTATTCTTTTTATGTTTGTAATGTTTTTGTGTCTGATGGCTTTATTTATCACCCTGTAGGTCACCGTCTGGACGCCTTTTGCCTTCCACGTCCTGAGCCCTAAATCCCTCAAAACCAACTAACCAAACCAAAATAAATTACTGCGGGATTTTTATGGTAACCACAACCAATTATTTATTCCCGAGCTTAACGTTTCGGCATTTCGCCTTCTGCGGGAGCTATAACAATGTAAAGTGTTAATAAAATCATACGAAGTTAGAAAATACATAATTTGATAATTTGAAAACATATAACAAAGAAGCTAAACCATTAGAAGAAAGCCAAATAAGATAATAAAATACGAAATTGACACGTTGTTATAGCTCCGGGGGACGGCAAAATGTCGAAGCGTTAAGCATGTCCATAATTCATGTGGACACATTTTTACCACTTTCTAACTCCCCCCTTCCTTCCCCTAGGTGGGCATTAGTAGACAAGTATGCTCCCCCCACAGAATTTACATGGACACTCCACCCTCCCCCTTTCCATGCATACAATATTTAGTACATGTTGATTTTAATTTTATGTGGATTTGTTTTACATACTGTATGCTATATTTACAGTACATGTGCAAATTGACAAACTTTTCAAAATTGACAAATGAAAATATTTTGCAAAATTTACTAATGCCAATATTGAAAATTAACATAAAAAAATGCAAAAACATGTGCATGAAAATATTTTGAAAATTTGACAATTTAGTATTCGGAAAATTGTGAAAATATGTACTTGGAAAACCTGGGAAATTTTGTCCGCGTAAAACGTGGAAATGTTTTGCAAATTTGTACTCGGAAAACGTAAACTAATTTTGCAAATGTGAACTCGGAAACGGCCGGGGACCAATTTTGCAAATTTGTACTCTGAAAACGGGATCGCAATTCAACATGAATACATTGAATTTCCCCGATGTTTTCAAAATAAGCCATTCTTCCCTGAAATCTGCCTGACTTTCCCGGACATTTTCGAGTTCCCTAAAGCTGGTCATACACGAGGCAAATTATTTCTGGAAACATGGCACGTTCAAAAAGTTCTGTCTTTTAGAATGTGA
>JAQGBX010008545.1:0-10452 GCA_034698745.1 Megaphyllum sjaelandicum
TTTGGTCAGGGAATTTTGGATTTTAGTCAGGGAAAAGTCAGGGAAATTGAAAACGAAAATTTTGTGGCCACCCTGTAATTCAAAGAGGAATTTTTTAAGTTATTTCATTGAAAAAGTTCAAAGTTTAAACTCTTTCACGGAAAATTAAGCTATATTTTATCATCAGGATAGTAGACAAGTATCGTCGAATTATGTACAGTACTTATGGATGAGAACACACTGAATGCTTATTGCAGGCGCTTAATAAGGAATTGCAGAGCTTATAAGGAAATCTGAAAGCAGATTTGTAAGACACAGAGTGGCATACGGATGGTACCAACGGATGCCCCTTATAGTGTACCGTAAAACGTGCCCTGCACTTATCATGAGATGCTAATGCGCGTGTAGAAGGTTTTACGCGGAATGTTTCACCTAGCATAACGCATGCAGTGGCGTCACCAAACACACTGACCATCACGCAGATATCCGCGTTCATTGTGCACTCCAAAGCTGGAAACAAGAAGATAACAAGCACGAATGAAGCTGAAAGAAGCACGTCGAAAGAAAGCATTCAGTGTGTTCTCACCCTATGATGGTAACAATTTCCAGTGCCCTTAATTTCTCAAAACGTTATTAAGTCAAGTAAAATGAGCTCTAAATTCAGTAAAAATGTCACATCTTAACTATACGATGTTTGTCCGAGCTTCTATCATCGCAGACCCTTGTTTTCTGACTCGGATCTTATTTCTAGGACGACGGCATTCAGATACAATGCATTTTTTCGATGTCTTTGTTCGCGCAATTTCCCTTTCGATCGATCGATTAGTTTGAAATCCTTGTCAGGCCACAATGCAGATACAACGATCGTGGAGGAACATTTTCACTAGCATTTGATTGATGAAAGTGAATTACATTGGGCGAGAAATCCCTCCTATTATTCCCGGGCAAAGCGGCATTAGCCTTCTCTTATTGGGATGATGTGCTGCCAGAATAGCAAAAAAAGTCACGGGCTCATCTTTCACTCGTTTAGTAGATGGCCGATTAGCTGGCATATCGTAATGTCAACTGAGTTGACTCAACAGCGTGACTCTGCGCTGAATCACCTCTCCGCGTTCAATTCCGTCACACGAAAATCTCCCCTGACTTAGGACAGAAATTAATGATCCAAAAACTATGGGCAGATTGCGAGGCTCGTCGTTCGGTGAGCTACGCACTGGGGTATGACATCTGTACCAAATTGAAATAAAAAAGCAAGCTGGTTTTTGGGTGCTCTTTTTACAAAAATAACACCATTTCCTCCTTGTTTTTGTAGAGCTTTAAAATCGTTCTCTCGCGAATTTGCATCGAAATGTGTCGGAAACACGTTCCTATAGCCCATCTTTCAGTTACATCTGTCTTAAGTGTAATTTGCCTGCAAATGTCATGTTTTTACACGTGACTTAAAAGTAAACTCGAATAGCACGAATCTATTAACTGGACATGTCGCCGACATTCCTATCACCTATAAAATTGTGCAGTTGCAGACAAGCGTTGTTCCATGATGGTGATGAAACTGTTTTAATGGCAGCCCGATTTCATGCAGTGTACGTGTCGACATTTTCACGTTTGTTTGTATTTATAATAAATTCGAATAAACGTTTAGTTCGACCTCGTTATGACGAAACTCGAGGGACCTCAAAATTTGTTCATATAGAGCGCTTAGTTCATCGATAAGAACTATGCTGCATCGAAGTTCGGATGAAATTCTATCGGGTACTTCCCCATTATAACGTGTTTTTTTTTTATATTGGCTTAAAGGGGAGTCCGGAGGCAAATGAGGATAGTTCAAAATGTCTACTCCTATTAGGGGTCATCCATATAGGACGTCCGGCAAAGGAGGAGGGGGATATGTGAAAACTGGACACAGGCGGGCAGGGGGAGGGGTTCAAGAAAAGCCGACGTCAGTTTCAGATGACAGGGGAAGTCTAAAAACCCGGAAAAATGAAGGACGTCGTTTATGGCAATCCCTTATTTTCTACGGTGAAAACTGGAAATCTGCCCAGCTCTTCGGAAAAACAACGAAAAAAAAAATAGATAAAATTGTGACGAAATCGGTGACTTATTCCCTCTTATGTCTTTAATTTGTTTAATTGTTAATTAAGGCGAAAGCGCGTTTTTCGCCTTAAATAACAATTAAACAAATTAAGCTCGTTTTGACGAAGTCTAATATCATAGCGCGAATGTTCGGCAACTCGAAAATTCATTCATTTGAGCCAAAAAATTGTAATATCCGAATTCGGAATTCGTCACGAAGAAATTAACTTGATCCACTATGACGGGGACTGGAAATGAGTTCGTACAATTAGAAATTTGTATAAAGCGAGTTCTTCGTAATGAGGTTCCAATGTTTGTATCACTTGCCGGTTTCGTAGCATGACGATATGTTTTACAAGGCAAAACCAATGTCTAACAAGCTCGGTACACGAGTAATTAGAATAAACAATCGTTTGTCCTCACTAAAATGGCGTCTTTTGGACCTGAAAATCCATGCAACTTCTTAATTGTTGGTTTTTCAAAAAGCGTGTGTGGACATGCTTCAGCTAACAGATAAGATTGACATACTGTAATTACGTTAAAAGAGAAGCGTTCAGCGCTGTTCACCTCCTAATCACAATCGCATTATGAGGATAATTAATTTAAATGACCCCCTGATTAACATTGAACAATGATCTTTATGTAAAAAAGGGCAAGTTCAGTTCGGGACATATTATCTCAGCTCGTTTTCTATATACGAACAAGCCGATTTCACGGGGTTTTCCGTAACGGAAAATAGAGTCCAAACAAACATGGCCGACATACCCTGATTACGTCTAATGCACGCAGCTTCCCACGTGATTTCGTCATCCCTTTAAGTTGGCGTTGGTACCATTGTTTTTTGAACTCATTTCGGAAGCGAGCTCTGTGGGTTTCCATGGCCGATATATCATGGTTGCCATACATCATATCGGAATGAAACGTAGGGAGATTTTGAGTCGACTGCAGGAGCGCCGTAGTCGTTCGACCGTGGAAAGGTCGGCCTAATCAAAAGCCTTCGAATAGGTGATATCCGCGATAATACCTAGCTAGGGGTAATGACATCACATCCCAACGCATTTCCGCGCTGCTATGACTCGGCCATATCCTGTCAAAACACTGTATAGATTTACTTCCTTCCCTATCAATAACCTATTCTTATACCCGCCATTGAATGTAGGTGGCGCTACTCGCCATTTGACCTTTTGTGGATTTTTCGAAGACTAATAAAAACAGCTTATCCCCAGACCTGGAAAAGTCAGGGAAATTCAACGTATTAATGTTGTCACAATCCAAAATTAATGCTTCCTCGTGGTCATAGCACAGCTAGGCTCATTTAAACAATTTTCCAGTTTCCGAGGACAAACTTGAGAAATATTTGAAAATGTTTCCATGTTTTCCAAAGCACAAATGTGCAACACCTTGAATTTTTCGAGGATGGATTTGTTAACTTCCAATCTTTTCCGAGGACAAATTTTCAACCTTTTCGAACTACAAATTTGCAAAACTTTTCACAATTTCTGAAGAAAACTTTTCAACATTTTTTTTGAAAAATGAAATATTTCCAATATTTTTTGTCTATAGATAATAATGGTACTTGACAAGGAATTGTGAAGTTTATGGTACTTACGTGTTATGCGAGACTATAGGTCCAACGCCACCATGCTGCGACTTTAAAAAGTACCGGTTAAATTCAAACATAGCCGTTAGCGTTTACTGTATCGTCGCTACGTTCCAGGCATAGAACGTATGAATTCAAATTTCTTTATAGTCTTCTAGTTCTCATAATCGTCGCATGGTGGCGTTGGACCTTGTTTTGTATGTTTACATTTCCAGATTAAAAATCTCAGGTGTCTTAATTCTTAATCTCTATTTACAGGCTTGTCAGTAAACAACGCTCTTTTAAAAGTAAATATGTCGATATAAAACGAAGTTTGTAAACTTGGTTAATCCACGTGCTGTGTTTGATTTTGTGGGCTATATTTTCAAAGTAGTTAATAAATTATATCGTCCGAAGCAAACGTCGATGCTTATCGAACAAATAAACATTACATGGACGTGAAAACAAACGTTATTCTTAAGATAACCGACTATTTTCGTTTGTATTCGTGAAAGATAACTCTTGATTCATTAAACAAACCACACGTGGTATATTATCCGGAAAAACATGCAAGTTTCAATTCAGTTGAAAGTTTTTTTTTGGTTTTTCATTAGGCCCTATAATTAAATCGATGAAATTACCAAATGTTTTTCTGGAGAAAGAATCAGATTTGGAAAATGTTGTTAAATGTTCTTTTTTATTAACCAGTTAACAACACTAAGACAAAAAGCGAAGAAAAGTGTTTATTGGGACTTTGTTGGTGTTATGGAAAACCTTTACTAGATTTTACAGGTTTCTCAATACATCTTTTAAAGCTTCCCGAAACACCTTCTTAAAAGTTTCTATATAATAACACATTTTAAGCGGGGTACCCCCAGACCTGGAAAACCTGGAAAAGTCACTGAACTTAGAAATGTCTGGAAAAGTAGGGTGAAGAATGACTTATTTTGGAAAAGTCAGAGAAATTCAACGTACTATAATTAATGTGGTCACAATCCAAAATGAAAGCTTCTAACGTGTTTAGCTCATGGCTCATTTCCAAACTTTTCAAAGAAGTTTCTACAGTACATGTGCATTGTATTTGCAAAACATTTTCGTATATAAATTTGTAAAATTTTCATCAAATGGTTCTGCTAATTTTGAAATTTGTTTTTGTATATTTTGCAAAATCGTGAATAACATTGGCATAGGGCCTATACAGTATATCAATTTTGTCGTTGGTTAGGGAAATTTGTTTTAAAACCTGCAGGACAAGTCAGGGAAGTTGAATATGAACTTTCTTGGGAAACCCTGTGAAAGGTTATAGAAACAAAGGTGTTAGTTGTGTGCTGGGATATTACCTTTGTTGATGTTATAGAAGAACTTTACAAAAAGGTGGAGTATTTGTGACAGTTTAAACACCTTTATTTCTTACAATGAAGTAGGCGTTTAATTTTATACGAATTTGTTTGAATCCTTGCATATTCGCAAGAATGTGTAACGAATATGTTTTAAGAATGTGTTTTTTTTTTGGAAAATGTTTAACGTCGCGGTGTAAACACACGCACATTTTCAATGTTTCACTGAGGATCGCGTGTACGTGTTTTCTGGTAGGTGTTTGTGGGAAGAAAGGCGAGGGACGTTGTGGCGTCACACGTAGTTCTTAATTACTAATTTCCGAATGTTTATTTTTTAGGTGGCTAATTTCCATCCGGTGTTGACCAGAGTCTGAGCCTCGATGACTTGTTTGCCGGAGCCTCGCGCATCGCCATCGTCATTGTCATGGCAGCTTCTGTCAACCCTTTCCTGCCCAGCAAGCAACCCCTGAAGACCCTCAACAGGAGTCCGAATTTCTTGCGAAATGGATACAACATGAAAAACAACGCAGGTATTTTACTCGCACTGCAGGTGTGACGCACTTTTCTAATTGTTGGTTGGGCTTCCATTAATATGATAACAGATTCAGTTCTGGTCATTGTACGACCAAACTCCAGAGACAGCCGACCGTATAGCCGCGAGTATTCCTCGATCCAGTAAACTAGATGTGTTTTTAATTTTCCATAAAATAGTTAGGAAACCAATTGGATGCTAATACAGGTTTGCACAAATCTCAATTCAATTCTTTACCCTGCAGTCAGTGCATAGAACCATGCATTTGGCAGGGGGGATCATTATACAAATTAAGTCCGACTAAGCAGTCTGGTGACTGATGGACACCAACATCACACTTTAGTTAATTTCCCGTATTTGGGACTTTAACGAGGTGGGTGTGATAGGATAGGAAGACGGTCATGGCCGATCAGCATTCGCCTGGAGGAATTGTGGGAAACAATAAGAAGTACCCAAACAAAGCATGACTTTATAACTAGTTGGATGAAATGTTATCCCACGGATATGAATGGGAAGGTGCTGCAACTTTTATCGAGGAATTATTCCCCGTTATAACGCTTTTTTTTATTTCATTTCCCGTAAAGTTCGTTTTAACGTATAACATAGCACTGATGGTCGGGAACTCGAAAATCCACTCGTTTTAGCCGAACATATTTGTTTCTTCGGAATTCGTGTAAAACGAAGAAATTAACATTATTCGTCCATATCCTAGGACGGGAAGCTGCTCGGTCAGAAATTTGTCTAAAGCCAGTTCTTTTTCGAGGTTCCACTGTATATTGCGGACACTTTATTTTATACCATCATAAATCGCCTCAAGTTAGAGGTATACGTGCACTGTATTTATATCTGTTAATTCCATGCAAATCTACCCAAAAAATTTAAATTTGACGAAGGTATGAACCTGCAGATCATCGATGCATCGGTGCCTGCATGAGTTAACTTCAACTTGTTTCGCTCAGCCAGTTGCTCGACGGCAGCTATTCATTAACACATTTTTTTAAGACTTAATCCATCCGATTTCTGTATACGTTTTTTTTTATTTCCGCCTTTAATTCCGGGGTAATCGAGCAAATCCATAAATTCCTAATCCAGAGCCGCGCCCTCTGGCCTGCCTGCTTCTATCCACGATCTCCGGCAATAACCTCTATCCATATCTAATAAGCCATTATCCAAATTGCGAAAGACGACGACGCAACGTTATACTTATACGCTATAGTTTATTTAATTTTGGGAAATGAGGATTTCGGCGACACTGTTATTAATATTCCGAAGCCGCGGAATGTGCCGTGTCGTCTTGAAAACTGCCAAATCTGTTTGCTCCGCGAACACACTACTCGTAACGAGCGACACTTGTTAAGACGTAAAAAAATTAATTATCGTAATCTCCTGACGCAGATTTTAATTTTCTGCGTGAACGTAATTCATTTCGCTGAAAGTAAATACGAGCGTGCATGCACCTTCTTCCGGTGTCTATATATGGCGTGTTGAGAGGCTCTTAGACTTATCTGCTTGTACTACTGTAGGCCTACATATATATGGCTGCAGTTGACCGAAGGTGACCGTGAGTTCCTCGCAATGTTGCAATTTGTGGCTACCATGAAATTAATGCGTGCATGTTCCATCTTTCGGTTTCTGCGCGCCAGGTGGCGTCGCACGAATGTCCAAATTCATTTCATGGCCCCTGACGGTGCGAGGGGGTCCATTTCACGAAGAATCTTCCTTGAACATGCGTTTTTTACGCTAGGTGGCACCGTGTGAGTACACTGTAGGCCTACAGTGGAAACTCATTAAGAATAACTCATTTTATGCGAATTTGTGATAGTACGAACTCATTTATTTCAGTCTACGTTCTATAGGGTAAGGACGGATAATGTTAATTTCATCGTTTAAAACGAGTTTCGAATTCGGATGTTACACATTTTCCGCTAAAACGAAATAATTTTCGAGTTCCCAACCATACGCACTATACGTTACCCAAAATGAAAGTAAAAGTGCGTTAGGATGCGAACACAAAGAATGCTTACTTTCGTGCTTGTTTTCAGCTTCTGGTTTTGTTGCCTTGGGGCGCACAATGAACTCTGATGTCAGCCTGATGGTCAATGTGCTAGGTGAAACATTCCGTGTAAAACCTCGCACATGGGCATTAGCATCTCATGATGAGCGCAGGACACGTTTTTACGGTATGTAGGCTGTAAAGATACACTTTTGACCAGTAGTGATCTGTGTACCACTTTGTGTCTTCTTATACCTCTGCTATCGGATTTCCAAAAAAGAATGTTACAAACATTCTTGAAAGTTTATAAGCGCTTCTTGTAGACTCAGCCTGGCTCGGCTAAGCTTTCTTTGTGAGCGCCCTCACTTAGAAAGCATGCCGCATTCTTATCCCGCATGGTGGCGCTAGTGTACGCCGAGTGGTAAGCTCCTGCAATAAGCATTGTTTGTGTTCGCACCCTTACAGTATAACAAAAGTTGAAGCACTTCTTATTCATCGACGTGAAGTAGGATTTCATTCAAATTTCGATGAAACTTTAGTTTTTATTGTTGAAGTCGTGTTTTGTCTGATTTCTCTGATACATGTAATCTCGGCGACCCTCGAGATTCGTCTTAACGAGTTTCCGCTGTTTTAAATATAGACTTGCTGTAATCTGAAGTGCATCATTTCACTTTTCATTTATTCCATTTCAATTGATTTCCACATTTACGTTGCTGGGGATATTTTCTCGAAACAGCAATTCCATAATCGAAGTGTACATTTTTCAGATAAAAATATCTGATATGTCACGAGGCTTTTTGGCCACTGCCGATAGTGCTATTCTTCCGGTCATCCTAGTGGGTACTGTTGATGGCGATCACATGCCCGCCCATTGTCTGATTGTTTTATTGAATAGCGTAAGTTTCGCCCTCCTAAAAACCGAGCAATTTTATGTGGTGAACTAAAGGGGTAAACAGTGGTGATTTCAACGTTTCGGGGGAGAATGGTAATTACCAATGTTTTGACCTCAAATATGTTAAACTAGGTGGACGGGGGAGGGAAAACACGAATGAAGGTAACAGTATATAGCAGGATTCCTCGTAAAACTATTTCTGGTTTTAAGGGAGGGTGAAGCAAAGTCATAAGCTGGATAAACCCAGATTAAGTTAACGAATTTCTTCACCGACAACAGGTTTTTCTCCCAATAACTTTCGGGTGAAAGTGGAAAATGGCATTGTTATGCGTTGCCACTCGGAGGAAA
This sequence comes from Megaphyllum sjaelandicum, assembly GCA_034698745.1. NCBI lineage: Eukaryota > Metazoa > Arthropoda > Diplopoda > Julida > Julidae > Megaphyllum > Megaphyllum sjaelandicum. The sequence goes on from JAQGBX010008545.1 coordinate 8,734, forward strand.
AACTCCCCCTGAAATGACCTGGAAAAGTCAGGAAAATTCAACGTATTAATGTTGTCAAAGTCGAGAACAGATTTGTAAAAGTTTGACCAATTTCAAAGGATATATTTGCAAAATTTTCCAGTTTCTGAGGAAAAATTTGCCAAAGTTCTGAACCTTTTTACACTTACTGTAATATAAATTTTCTGCATTTTGCGAATATGCCATTTTTGACGTTGTCATTGGTCAGGGAAATTTGTTTGAAAACAAAATCAGGGACGTTAAAAATGAAATTTCTGTGAGAAATCCCTGTAACATTGTAATTCGGAATTTGATATAATCGAAGAAATTAATATTAGTAGTCTAGCTATACCCTAGAACTGGAATTGCAATTGATTTCGTATTAACAGCAATTCGTGAAAAGGGATTTTTTTTTTCAATTTTGGATCTCTATAACAGCATTTATTTACCCCCATCACCCCCCCCCCCCCCCCCTTCCTCCTCTTTTTCCCTGCAGTAAGCCAAGAAAAATGTAAAAACACCATCGGAGCATAATGCCACTTCCTGGGTTTTATAGCTTTTTACCCGCAAAATGAACCTACTGGCCAAATAGGATTGTTTTTTTGAAAAAAATCATTCAATTTCCGGTAGCCTACTTTCCTCTTCTTCAATTTTTGTTAAATTTTGCGTAAATACTGTTTATGCACAAACGCGCATTCGTCCATGATCGAAAAGCATAATCCTAAACCATAGATCCGCAATGGCAAAAATTGGCCCAAATATTTGTCCCATTTCTTAACGGGCTCTATATATATGAAAAATATATTTTAAAATAAATAATCGATATAACGATAGCTCGAAAGATGGCGAAATTATAATGTACATGGCAGGTTTAAGCTTTTTGTGCTTTTCAAGATGATGAAAAAAATTAAGATTCTGTAATGTTAAATATCTTCGAATGGTTTACTCATTTTAACTATACATGTACTCTAAAATCCACATTATATTTCACGTTACGCTCAATTTTTGGATTAAAATGTTTGTTTCTTAAAACTGTCTATAAATGAAACCGAACCACTTTTGATACATAATTGTGAGAAAAGCGTTTTGTGGAAATTGTGGAATTGTATATATATAGAACAATTCTTAAGAAAGTATTTGCTACAAATTGAAGTTGATAAGCTCATATGGGAATTTTCTTTTGTTTAATTCGATATTTTTTATGTTGTTAATTCTGTGAAAAACGTGAAATCCATATACATGTATATATATACTGAAATTGTCGATTTTCTAAGTTTATATATAATCCAGTGTTTTTGTTCTGTTTAGTTAACTTTAGTTCCGAATTATCTCGTATATATGGTTCCTTTTAATTTGAAAAAGTATTAATTGTGACACATTTACGTCCTAGAATTTTAAATTTCATGGTAGTGGCTGTGAGAAATGTCATCCACTCCTTCACATTGTACAATTGTATGTTTCAGTATAACGTAAATTCGATATTCAATTTGAATAGACGTTCATCGTCGCTGCGATCCAAAATTAATAATTCTACATGGTTAATTAGCTCAGAGCCCATTTTTCGATTTTTCCTATAGGCAGGGTGGCAAACAAGTCCTAAAAGTCCTAAAAGTCCTAAAAAAAATAAAAAGTCCTAAAAGTCCTAAAAAAAGTCCTAAATATTCAGATAAAGTCCTAAATACCCTCCAAAAAATCGAAGAATTGTTGCAAATTATTATGAAT
>JAQGBX010008546.1:0-10451 GCA_034698745.1 Megaphyllum sjaelandicum
AAAATACCTCAAAAAGACAAGCAAATACCTTTGGGTGTTTAAAAACACCTAATTTCACCATTATTTCTTAGAGTGTATGATTCTCTTACTAATTTTACTTGTATTTTATGGAATATTAATAATTATTTGTTAAGATATTACTAACAAAAGTTGTTACACTTTTGATCTGTTAATTTTTGTAATAATTGGTTATAATGCATCTAGCTTCTGAAGAATGCAATGTTGCCGAAACGTTGAGAAATAAAATAATTGGTAGTGGAAAAATAAAGAGAAATTTCGAAGTGAATTAATCGAACCACTTGAAGATGAAGCCACACAGTTGCATACTGTTTTTAAATTAGTCTCGATGACACTGCGAATATCTTAAAACTATAAACCATATCGGTAACATTTCTTAGAAAAATCGTAACATCTTCCGAGAAGTTTTACTTACATGACCAATTCAAGAGCCATGCAGGGCGTTAATTACCATTGCAGATGTCAAGCAACTCTTTCTCATAACAACGCTGGTCTCAAAATACACGTAACTTCGAGCGCGTTTTTCTCGGGAAACATGATCAATAGTTTGTAACGTTTATTTTACTAAGAAAGCGTGCATAAAGCTAAGAGCACGACTTTCAGCATCCGACTCGCTTTTTAAACGCCGATACAAAGCCTTTTAAATGGGAGAATTTGGACGCATCTGGATGTTACATTAACGAATTTCGTTCGTATCATACTTTTACTCTGTAAAGAAGAAAAAAAAAACACGACGATAAATTTGCAACTCCAAAAGCCAGACTGAAATTTACGATGCCAACATAATGGAATGTCTTATTACTCCGATGAACTTGCCAACGAAAATACGCACAAAAGACGTATATACCACTGTGATATGGCGTAAATTCAAATGGTTCATTAAGTCTTTTCCGGATAATTAAAAAGCGAGCAAAAGGGAAGCTTTTAAGTGAGCGTAACCTCCGACCTCGGTGACTATGACATAGGGAATAAAACTCGGAATGCCAAACAAACAGAATGGCTGGAGTTTTCTCCAAATTAAATTTACATTTTTCTCCGAGTGAAATATCTTCTCCGATGTCGCCTCGGGTCAAATCCGACAAAATGTAACTGGTGTAGCGCATTAACGCTGGCAAATTTCTCCGCGCATTTTATGAACAAGATTTAAAAGTGTACTCTTATTAAAATTGCTCGTGTGCAAATAGCCATTCCTGACGATGAATTATGGAGCTTTTAATTAACGACCAGCTCCGAGACCTCAACAACCTTTTAACTAAAGACCGCTTTATTAGTTAATAGCCCAACTTTGCTATTATTTAATGAAGATATCGGCAATATCGCGCACGCGGTAGAACCTCGTTAAGTCGAATTTTGATGGACGTCAAAGTTTTTTCATCGTTTAATGGTACAAACAAACCAAAAAAAACTATGTTTTCAACAGTAAGAATTAAAGTTTCATCAAAACGTTGGATGGAGAAAGTTTGGATGAAATCCTACCCCAAGAATGATAATGGGGAGGTGCTGCATTTTTTATCGATGAATTTACCGTTATAACGTACATTTTCATATTGTCTGTAATTCTTTTTAACATAACATAGCTAGCAGAGTACATTAGTTTTATCCGAAAATTTGTAATATCCGAATTTGGAATTTGTTTTAAACGACTAGAAATCACGTTATTTATCCAAATTCTAGAATGGGGATTGGAAATGAGTAGGCTACGTACTAACAGAAATTCATATAAATCGAGTTCGTCTTGACGAGGTGCGCCTGTATTTGTATAAGTTTGTGAACTTTTCTTTTAAATCGAGATAATGTATAGTGTTATACTAGCAGGTATGAAAGAGTATTGAAGATATACCAGTTCGTCTTAAGGCGTGTGCATATTTTAAGGCAATGTTATAATAAAAAAAATTGAAATCATTTAAAAAGAAAAAAAAAACGAAGTTGACACTTCATTAAAGCTTTAGGATAAAGGAAATCATCTTTAATTCATTCGACGTTACTAATAATGGACTTTAATTAATGCCTTAATTCATGAATTTTTGAAATTTCCAAATAAGGGGACCATGCAATTTAGCAGATAACTTAATTAATTAGAACTTAATGGTAATATATACTGTTTTAATTAGTTCGGTGAGCGTATACGTTGACTAAACACTTCAGCTTTCATCAAATTAAGTTCAATTCGTTATTTGTGGGTACTGAAAATTTAGAAACGAAAAATTTGAAAATAAAAGTTTTTAATAATTTTGTCCCAAAATGCAGGGAAACATTATTTTACGATATGTATGCACTACGTGTATAGAGATGACTATAATATTTGTAGACACGTACCTTTTCAAAACTTGATATTTTTAACAGCAGCAATGCCTACTCTTCCGCGTAAATATTTACATGTCTTTGAGCAGACGGGCTTCATAACTCAACCAACAATGTTAATGCAACAGACCAGAGAAATTGGCTCGACATATAAACTAGCCGCTCTAGAGCGTTTAACCAAATTTATAATTTTTATACACTTCACAGAGACGTCTCTCAATTTGCATTTTCCGTGGCCCGGTGTCCTTTTAAAACAAAGTAGAAAGTTTACTTAAATAAGCGCGTTGAATAAAGATGTAGAAAGTGAAACTTCCAAGTAATGACCTCCGTAATAATACTGGTTTTAATCAAAGTCTCCTGTTTGGGGTCACCGTAACTACGACATTCATATTCTTTTGTTATAGCGCTTTCTAAAACTGAACACTAGTCTCGCTATACCATTTTTTAACGAAAGGATATTTTAAGCAATGAATGCAAGGATTGAAATTCATTGTACGCCCATGTATGCCTTCCACTTATGCGTACGATATTCACGACCCACATACTGTATTAACCTCCCCCATCCCCTTCCTAATAATAAGAGCGAGCACATTCCCGCAACTCAACATCTTCGTTTATAGCGAAAACGACGTTCCACCATGTTATTTCTCAACAATACAAAAGCGAAACAATGACAATTCGCATTTACGGAAGAAAATCTGCGAGATCATGACTATGTAATGGTATTATTACGCGAGCTTATAGAAACGTTAATTATCAAATACTGCCGAGAATATAAACAGTCGGATACCCCATATGTATACATAGGTATACGTGTAACTATAAGACTATGAAAATTTAAAACCCCACGAGACCTTATAAAACTACTCCAACGCTTTCAACGTGAAAAAATGAACTTTTGCGCACACGTGGTTCTTAATAATGCACGGGTTAGAAGAATACGCTTTTCATATTTCCTTAATTGTCTACTTTACTACGACGAATCTTTATTACCTAACGAAAACGTAAGGTTTTCCTGGCTTTCAAGTCCACGTTATAAAGTACATTAAGCATATATATGCATGCATGCCTACCTTCGTATACATGTACTAGCAACTCTTGCGTAATTATAAACAAACAAACTTACGGTTAAACTAATCGAATGAGGAAGGGGCATTATCATTACACGCTGTTGTGGCAGAGTCAAAATTGGACGAAGTATGCACTAGCATACTCCGACATTCGAGTATACCCTAAAGCGTGCGCTTGAAGCCACACTCACGTTCACTGCCATGGAAAATATTGACATGATAACACAATATAAGACAGTATGCCGACTCCGCGAGGGGGGTGTTATGTTAGTTCGTAACTTGGAGTGAAAGTTAACATCGGATCTCCATATAGTGTATAGAAGGCCTTGGGAGACCAACGCAATAGTTCGTAAAAACTTTGGTTTCGTAAACGGCAGGTGCGTAAAAACGCGAGTCGACTACACTATCCAAAGATGGTCATGAGAAAAGTTATATCTGGAAATACGACATGTTCAAAAAGTTCTATTTTTTAGAAGGTGAATTACGATCAATGAAATGTTTAAATTTGTCAATTATAAAAATACAGTTTGAAAATTCCTTTTTAAAAGCCATGGTTAGAATTATGCGCTATAGCCTTTTCGGACACGCCTAAAATCCCCAAGTTTCCAGATGTAACGTTTCTCGTGTATTAATAGACCGTGATCGTGGCTCAATACTTAAATGTTATAAGTTGATTTTCGATTAAACGGCATCTTCGGTAAGAATTTTACTTAATTGATGTTACAACTCCGTGCATTTTTCCGAGCTAGTCTTTCGGAAAAAATCTCAAACTATACGCAGCTCTTAAGTCACGCCATAGCTCGCATTTACGTAGTTGCACAATCTATCATTAATCTAAACAGGCAGCCAAGCATTAACTGACAAGCTTCCTTTAGGAGTAAAAAAAAGACGTTTAATGCTCTTATTTTATGGGCAAGCCTTCGACAAACATACGGCATTATACAAGGTCTGAATAACCACAAATATTTATAGTTCCGAAACGAGGAAAAAATTGTCCTAATGAATAATATAGCGAAGCGCCTCCGAGCGTTAAGAAACGAGGTCCAAAAAAGCTTCCAATCTATGCTTGATAAAATTTGAACGAGCGTATTGTTAAGACCGTAGAAACCACAAGAAACCCCTTCCAAGATTTAGATGAAAATGGATTGGGCGTGCTTGCTCGTGAACGAGTCGTTAGCCATAGTCGGTGAACCAAACGTCTTTTAATAACGGGTGGTAAACATTGAAAGAGCCAGTAATGAAAATGGCGTGCCTCGAACATCATCAATTTCACAAATTACAATCCGGTCAGTTAGCTCTGCGTGCCCTCGGTCACAATAGATTAAACTCAAATTTCTATCCCAAATGAGAAAAAAAATTCAAGGATCATGAAAGCGTCTTTGGATGGAGAGAAAAACTACTTTCTCCGTAATTACCAGAGCATGGATGGAAAAGGACAATTTCCCTTTGTCGTTTAATTATAGGAGATGATAAGCTTTTTTAATAAAAAAAAATCTAGGAAAACAACATGTATAGTATGGATAATCGATGAAAACTGGAGGTTGGTTGTCGTTGTTTAAAACAGAAATTATTAACGATTAAACATAATGTTCGTAACGTTCAATTACGAACAAATGTCGTTGGATGGATTTTAAATAAGTAACGATTTGGCGAATTGTAATCTAGAATAAAGAATGACCTTTTTAAATTAAAAAGTTGAAATAAAATGTAAGAAACTATGCACGAATGTTAAACATTGATAATAGTTTGCTTTTGAATTAAAACAACGTTTTTTTAATAAGTTTTGGAAAAAAAACTTGAATTATTTTAAATATCTAAGGTCTTCATTCATACACGTATTAAAGAAATTTCAACAATTCATGATAATTAACACAAATATACTTTTAAAAAGGATTTGTGATATCAGTCCAAACATGAAAACGTCGTACGACATCAAATTAAATTAATCAAATCCAATATGCCGTACGACATCACCAAAATTTAAACACAAAATTTACATATGTATTTTACAAAAAATTATATTACCAGCTACCTTAATTACGAGTAAAATCATGAATTCATTATACTTATGGATTTTCATTTATTAAATGCACGAATTTAATTGTTGCACGAAAAATTGTTTTGGCATTTTTTTCCAATATCAAGTTTTAAAGTTTGAAACTACAGCTGTACTGGTATGAAAGAAATATTTCATCAACGGGGGTATTCATAGGTACAGGTAACACTTACAGGTAATACTTAATTTCATGGAAATGGAAGGCAGTCTCTCTATTTAGAGGTCAGATTGAAGGTACGCAATGATACACATGTAACTGCAAATAAAGGAGACATTAAAATAAATGAAAAAGCCAACGTCATTTGGGAATTTAACCAATATAATGTATGCTAACAAAAAGAGGTCTGATGACAGGCAAAGTGCAGCTACAGCAGTTTCTCAATAAAAAAATGTGCAATAAATCCGAACGTCTCACTAACTCTTAAAATTCAACGGCCGTCTAGACTTCGGTTTGTAATGTAGTACCTGAGAGGAAGTGCGCCGGGCAGATTTCTGCTTTATATCAAATGCGAACGCTGGAATTTTCCGAGAAAAAAATGTAGAGACAACATTAATAAAACAGAATTTAATATAACTGCATCGGATTATTGCATATTTCTTATCTCGCAATAAGGTCCGCATGTTCAAAATGAAACGCATAATCATATCGCGAGCACATTCTCGAAGATAGCAATTCACAGTCGTAATGAATTTTACATATTTTACATCAGCGTGAGACACGACACCGGTCACGCATATTAAATTTGCATCTTGCTATTTACAAGGTATAGATACCGTTTCGTTACAATTTTTTTTTATTTTGTAATAAACATATTAATTCACCGTGGAAGCTTCGTCTTATTGATAAAGTTGTTATGCGTGTACAGTTTTAACCCCAATGCTGTAAAAATAAGATGTACCGTTAAAATTATTAAAGTATATGATTATACTTTAACCCCCATTTTTAACTACCAGGTTTTTTATATAAAAACAATTTATGTACATTCACATCCCATGTTTATGCTGGTAAACTCTTAGTGTTTACGTAAATGTATGTATAATGAAGACGACAACATATCTTCGTGCAGAACTTCGGCACATAGATTTGATAACGGATTATAATACTGTAAATATTTTGGGATAAATTTAACAACAGGTTTGATGTCTGCGGTGTGATATAAGGATTGGCACGCAATTCCAAAATTGACACATCTTTACCTTGCTCTGTCAATACATACATTTCATTAACAATAATGTGAAGTTCAACATCTTTAAGTTAACTATACTTAAAGACATTTTTCATGGTGTATACGGCATCTATTTCATTTTGAAGTTCAATGTCTTAAACTTTGGTCATATTGCATATCGTATAATGCGTTAAATGCAATATATCGGAAACATCCGAATTCATCCGAAAATGTTGCCGGCATATCCTTATTAATTTCAGCAACTAAGTTAGGGATTTTTGTTGCAGTTCTGCAAAACGTTCGAGGAAGCAAAATTGCGATTTTCAATGCAATATTTTGTAAAATGTTTGCAATTGTTCATTGTAGTTCAATCGAATTCAATAAAAAAAATCCAAACATACCGAGTGTCGCATTTTAAAAGACCTACTGACATATTTCGGGAAGTGTGCATGTTACGAATCCAAAGTTACAAGATGGTGCTCCGTTTAACGCTAATACATACCAAAAAAATCCACAAAAATGTATTTTTTTAATTACAAATTCATACTGCAATTACCTGTGTTAAGTAAATGTTTAAAAAAATGTTTCGGATAAAAAATTATATACATTACAACTTCCGGGATGTTTCGGTGGATCCTTTAACATGGGACATCCTATATTTATTGTAATTAATGCATGTTATATGTTAAGGGGCTAATACATCTGCCTAATTTTAATCAAATTGAAATAAGACAGTTTAATTTCCATGTAAGCGTTAGTGCACTTCCGTACTTCCGTCGATTTTATTCAGCTTACTCATTTTTAGGCTGCCTTATCAAAAAAGCCCAACATGTGAATGAATAGAGGTATAAAAATCTGTCATAGTATCTCAAAGATTGTCGAATATTATCCGTAAAAATGCGCCTTTCTTTGTCGTAAATATGCTCTTCTAGATTCCGTAGATGTTATACTGCCTTTACGAGCTTCATCTCCAGCGCACGTCTTAAATATGTTTCTTATAAATAGTAAGTGACATTGTAGGCCTACTTCCTAAGCTCGGATAATTTGTTCATCAAACATGTATTCGTACAGGAAATGAGGATTGCATCGAGCGACATTTCTCCCTAAACTATCCGAGGCAGGCACAAGACAAGTTTAATCTCGATCCAGCCATTTTTCTTCGTCTTATTCACTTCCGTCGTTCCTAGCTCGGCTAATGAATTAATGCATGACGAGTTATCAGATATACTTATTACGGCAGCAATCCTGCCCCACATAAATAAAGAGTTGAAATGAAGTCTGATTGGAATATCAAATGTTCGGAGCACATTTCCACTTCGGAAATAAATTATAATCGACGGCTCCAGTACTCTAGCATTCCACGTGTTTAGAATGATATAGATCCAATTTCTTTTAATAAGTATCTGCTTCCTATAAGGATTCGGTGAATGGGGACAATACACGTATTTCCAATGTTCATTCGGGAGGAGTGACGTTATCTTTTGCCTTATCAATAACATTTCGCCGAAACAGATGTTTGCTTCAATCGAAATTCCGAGACAAATAGCTTACGAAAGTCGGTGGTAAAGAAAACAATATGGTTTTCCGAAATTGTTATCAGATAGTGTATGACATCTACGAGGATGAGGATAAATCGTCAATCACTTTGATAGCTTCTGATCCTCAAAATGTACTACGGCATATTATTCCCTTTTGAAGTATCGTGAAACCTTTTAACTTTCTAATTGAAAGACCGTGTTCCGCATTTTCGTATTGTTTGATGTTTGAAAGAAAAAAACAAGATTATTTGAAATGCATTTACTAACAATAGAAATTCATCACAATTGAATTTTTTCAGTGCGTTTGTTTTATGAAACATGGTGCTGTAATGTCCATCAAAAATACCCGATTTTAAATCGATACATCTGAATTTTGGTTTTACCCTGCATTTTATCATTTCTTTCATGTGGACATGTTCGTAACATTAGTAGCACAACAGGGAAGATTCCTACCAAATAAGCAAAATGTTAATGAAACAATTTTATTTTAGTCCAGTTTGCACATAGTTTTTTTTCTTAAGAAATTTGATTTATTAAATAATACTGTGGTGATTGCTCTGGTCAAAATAATAAATGTAGATATTGCTATATACATGTACATGTAACAGATTAATATATATATATATATCTTTTAAATTTGAGAAGGTTTAGCTATATTTATTAAGAACTTTTAAGATATGCCCTGATGAGCCATATCAAGTAGGCGGACATATGCAGGTAGACATGAAAGCAAGTTTGGCCATCTACAGTTATTCCACATATGCTTAATTTAAGATATGGTCATATTTAAAGCCATGTACAATTGTATTGTATGCTATATAACAGACATGTCTGGCAATATATGATTTTTTCACTAGGGTGTGTTAAGTTGCAAAAAAACGTTTAACAATCTTGAGTCCCGAGAGCTAGAAAAAAAACGTTATTCATGTATAGTATTAGGGTACTGATATTATGAGCAAATACATGTAAATCCTGAATATAAATGCATAGATTTATGCATTTACTTGAAAATATACTGTACAAATGCACTGTACAAGATTTCGTTAAGTCTCGAACAGGTATTATTCGTAATGTGTTGAATCGAAATGGAAGCTTAATGTACATATACAGTATGTTGGATATTTCAGTAAAATGACATTTTATATTTTATATAGGTAATATAGTTCCGCAAACATGATATACAGCTATGCTGTATAAAAAAAAAGAGCTCATGAAGCTAAAAGAAAATGCATCATTTCAAATGAAATGACTTTTCTTATATATTTTGTGACAAAATACTTGTTTTCGTTCCTAGCGCAAAACATGCCGGTTTAATTTTGTAATACGGATTGATACCTTCTTTAATTCTACTTGACACAAATGATTTCGGTTGAAAGTACACGCACCTATTAAGTTTTATGATTTAGACTTTTATCCCCGCGTGTTTTTTTCCCCAATTACCTTTATCGTTATTGTCGTCAGAGCATGGCGTAATTTCGAGCCAATGACTGCTACTTTTAGGGCTTTCTCGTTTTTAAGCAGTGATTGGAGAGTTTTGCTGGCTTTGGTTGGAACATCAGGTAAAATTTCATCAAAGTAAATGATGATAGGGTTGAATGTTATTCATTCGCAAAGTGTGCTCGTAGCGTTTATGGGTGATCATTTGAAAGATAAATTAGGCTATGTTTTTGCTCTTCCGATAGCGAAAAAGAGCGGGCTTCCAAATTAAATTACAAAAGCAGGGAAATAACCGACATGGGGACAAAATTCTCATCAAACTTTGTTTGAATGCCGCTTTCATTAAGGCGAGGTACAATTTCATCAAACGTATAAAATGCCGGCTGAAATGGCCGTATCCTGCAGGACCGAAAGGTCTTGAAATTGGATCTTTTGAAGAAATACTGTATCTGTATTAAATGGCCATGAAAACTTCGTCTTTTTAATAACTACAGTGGTGGCCAATACATATTCAACTGGTTGATAAACTGTTTCAAGTTGCGAAAAAAATATATGGTTTAAACCCAAGAAAAAACGATATGGATAGCTGCATGTACATTGCATGTAAATGTGAAGAATTGTTTTAAATTTCTGAGAAAAAAAAATAAAAAGTAACAAAGTAAGCATTTTTCACTGCACAAAACAAATGCAACTACACGCTAATCTTCAGATTACTTGGGATAATTAGATTTTTTTGTAATAAATCATACTTACAATACAAAGTCCTTTATTAGTAATCAAGTTTTACGGAAAATCAAGATCGTTTATTGCAAACCGTTTACAAATAAAAGGAATCTTTTATTGACCATATTTTTCAATGCAATAT
>JAQGBX010008547.1:0-10450 GCA_034698745.1 Megaphyllum sjaelandicum
ATGTTTAGGGAATTCACTATAGGGACACGTCCCAAGATTTCATTCTTTTTCGACGAACAATTAACAAGTATAATAGAACAATGTAGAATATACACATTGTTTTAGTCAGATATGCTGAATCTTGGGCTATGAAAACTAAACTATTAAAACTATAATTTATATATTGCACCACTATTCGTAGAGACATGGAACCATGATTCTGGATTGACTTGAAGTATTTTCATTTTAGGCCAGATACTTTGAAAAGTGCTCCCTTAAAGATTATAAACAAAAACTCGACGATAAATTGAAATTATCTTCATAAACATTGACATAATTTGTAAATAAATATTTAAACCGTGTCAAAATTATGTTTACATTTGAACATTAGTAACATATAGTAACATTGACATAATTTATAAATAAATATTCAAACCGTGTCAAAATTATGTTAACATGCACTGATATGAAATGAGCATTTGAATGTCATTTGTTTTGTTTTCTCAGATCAAATGTAGAATAAAGCTAAAGCCAAATATTAGTCACAACTTTAATGCTAAATGGTGATTAAAATTAATGTACTTTGTACATTATGTTAACACTATTTCCTGTTCCCTATTTCCTATTTCTGAGAAAACATGAACTGTATAATTGTGACAAACCATTTATTTATTCGGAAGTTTTGGTTGTTTGTTTTCCAAATGGGCTCAATATACATGTACATGTAGTGTATAGGCAGGATTGAACATTGGTATAGAACAAAAAATTACAAAATAAAATAGTGCTCTTGCGGTTTGACAGAATGAAACAAACAAAAAAGGAGTGTAATAATGTTTTTTTTTTCAAGCTTACCTTTTCCTATATGGGTTTCAGAATCATTTTCTTCGATATCATTTTTAAGTTCAGCCATGACGTCATCAGATATTTTCATACTTAACAACGCACAATTCCTCTCTGCAACTGCTCAGTTTTCTATCTGCTGAAAATGTTCACAATATCACGGTAAAGCTTCGTGCCAATACAATGTCTTATTAAAGTGCCAACTCTAAGTAATTTACTTTTAATTGCTTTCAATTATTTCTGCAACAATCAATGAGTCGGAAATTATCGACTAATTATTCTGCATTACCATATAATGCCATTACGCATGACCTATGCAGTAGCCATCAGTCTTGTACAGATAATACTTTATATTATTATTATTACTGTCATTCGTATATTATAAAAATGTTTTTAAAAAACATGGACTCTAACTTTTCGAAAACGCTAGCGTATGGCAGAAAGTAATTGTCACAAGTAACATGTAATTAAAATTTACGCAGTGTGTACAAGTGTATTTAAATTGTAAATAGCATATAGCCTGGTTATATCAAAGTTGAAAACTGAGAAGTCTGTGTAAATCTATAAAGTTATGAACAAGTTCATAAAACGTTTGTGTTGTATAAACCTGTTCGAAATAAATCGGAGCTATTTTGTCAGATGATGCAGTATATTTTTTATAAATGCAATAGTTTTAAAACTTTATAGTTACCAGGACATTAAATTAGATGAATTTTCTTGATTAAGAAAAAACACAATTCAGAACTTTGGGTTTTTGGAGAAAGTCCTTAGCTTTCACTTTCAAATTAAATTCAAAAATAAATGCAAAACATTTATTTCTTTCCAGTTAAACATAAGGTTATAAAAATGTAAAACTTGGGCTAATATGAAAACATAAAAAACATGTCAGAAGAGCAGCCAAATATCTTGCTGCTGCTTCTGGTAAATTTTGAAGCAATTCTGGCTGGGCCAGCTATGCATAGTGAAATCCTCGTAGAGTCTGACATAGACCACCCATAAAAGTGCGAGAAAGCATTTCTGACCTAACTAATCCATGCAAAAATAAAACTTAAGAAAAGCTAAACTAAGCTACAAAACAGCTCTGGTGTAAACATTTGGGCTACCAAGAATGAAAAAACCCATTAAACATGCACTGACCATTGCAAAAATCGAATAACTAAACATGATTCATTCCCCTCATACCTTGGTCAGTCAGCAAACATATGACATGCTAAATTCATGAAAATTCAGTTATAATATGTGTCAACCTTTTCCAATTGAAAAATGAAACCATCTTCAAGTGGTCGGTGATAATAATTAGTAAGAAAACAGACGATCTCGACCAAACTGTCAAATTTTTTTGTCAGCTATTATCTGAGCTTATTTTAGCTGACAAAAAAATTTGGCAGTTTGGTCGAGATCGTCTGTTTTCTTTCCAATTGAAAAACTTGCAATTTTAAATGTAATAATAAACCATGCATAAATCACAATCACAATGCATGGATCACAATACATGAACTTCGTAGGTCCTAGAATAAAGCATCACTTCAGATTCGAATGATTCAATGACACGTTCGAATAATCGCTTAAAACTCAAAAGATTTCATAATCATAAATAATAAATCAAATTTTATTTTGAAAGCATTTATTTTGTGGATAATCTTAGATATCAAATTTGATCTTTGCTAGGCTCGATTTTCACTTTGGGATTATCCAAACTATCGTTGGGATTGTTGTAAAGTGCATTATTCTGATCTAATTCATATTCCGTAAATGACCAGCTCTGTCTTTCACCGCTTCCGAGTATCAAGTAAGCAACGCCTCCTAACGCATATGCTGCACTTGCGATGTAAAAAATGGTTAGCCATTCTTCACGGGTGCCCTATTAAATGCATAATTTAATGAGTATATATCAAATAGCTAAGTACCATATGAATGTATTGCCAAAAAGGTATAATACATGTTAGGCTTGCATAAATAAAAAAACACGGATGTATGGATTTTAATGAAACTTAATGGTAGAAAAATAAATGTACACGTCATCTATTATTTTAAAAAAATCATTTTGGGAGATGCATTTTTCCCATCGTTCTGGCAGCGAGTGTACAGTATGCCTCACTAATCAAACGTGGAAGATAAAGCTTCCAAACAGGCATTTCTGACAAGACACTGGCCGTCCACTTAATTAACTGAGCTTATTTTAGTTGTCTGTCCATTTCTTGTCAATCAACTAATAGACCGAACGTTTGGATATTACTCGGACCTTAAACCTTTCACCCATTTTGCTCCTGCTTTCAAAAGTTAAAAATGATTTAATGAACAATAGACCGCTGCTGGGCCACTATCTTCTCGTTGTCACAATGATGGAAGAAAGTTTCCAAACAAATTGCATTAAAGTCCATACATTTTCTTTAAAAAAATTATTACGGAAACTTAATGAATACCCGAATACCCGAGTATTTATTTACACTGATATATTAGGTGCGTAATCAGAAAAAGGAGATTTGGCACCTAATATATCAGTGTAAATAATGAAATTATGTTTCAAATATGTCTTCGAGCGATGGCAATATTATACAAAACATATAGACTTTTTATACATTTTTCAAAAACTTCTTGAATGACTAAAATAATATTAACTCACGTTCGGTGTAAGAAATCCAACAAGCATCGGAGAGAGTATTCCAGGAATAGTGGCAAATGTATTAGAAATACCCATGAGTATCCCGGCATGATGTGGTGAGAGATCAACATGGTTACAAAAGTATCCCCCTGGAAATTAATAGTTAGCTATACAAGACGAATTTAATGGCAGAAAACGTGTATTCTATATATTTATTCTATATAAATAAACACCTCTATATGTCTGTAATCGAAACATTTTTACGTAATACGGATCTTTATCTCGAACCAATGTACCAATGCCGAGTTTAATAAGATGTATGTCCATTTGTCTTTTTGTCTGGTATTAAGTGTATCATCATCACGTGTAATCGGATAAATGGAATGTGAAGGGTTATTACAAAAGAATCATCGGGTTTGAAAAGTATATACACTACAAAGTATTGCAGATATAAAATTAAATAACACACCTAGGTGGCCGCAAGAACTCAGTATCCAAAATGGCGACTATGCAGCAGAAAGCGTTTTGTGTGCACGAGTATGCGAGCTGCTGTGAACAGAATCGATAGAGACACGATAGAAACCGTGTGTCGTGTGACACGAAGATCTCACATTGAACATTTGTGATGGTATGATTACAAAGTGGAACATTTTCACTTTCTCTTCATGTGCCATTAATTAACTAGTGTATCTGTAGTACTTTCCAAAATATGTCTTTTTAAAACCCGATGATTCTTTTGTAATACTAATAACCATCTATAATGAAACCCGGTATTATGGTTATATAGGGTTGAAGGAGGGTTTAAACATCGTCTAAAAATATTTGGTTAGTGAAATTGAAAAGGGGGGAGTCATAATTGCAACTTTAACTCTATTCTTTATGCCGTCTAAAAAATTCAGATTTTATACCTACATACTATTAGGTAATTACTGTACCTGAAAATGTAATTCCTGAAGTTGTTTGGGAAATTATCAATATCGCAACTGCTACGTATCTTTGCTGGCAGTAAAGATAAGTAATAGCCAGCATGCAGACAGCTGGAACAAACATTCCTGAAATGAAAAAATAATTACTGTAGTGCATGCATACAACAATGCTTTTGCGATTACTTTGAGAAGTTTTACTAAACAGCCTTTATAAACAATTACACTATTTACACAATTCTATATTTGAAACATACTAGCTGAAATTAAAGTTGTTCAAAACTATAAACAATAAACTTCCAAGTAGTTTATAAAAATTGGAAGTGTGAAGGTTTACTTACCTATGCTAGTAAATATCTTCCTTTGTGTAGTAAATGAAAAGAATTTACGTCGGCGCAAATAATCCGAGATTGTTCCACTTATCAAAACGGCTATGAAATTGCACAAGTTTGGCAGGCTGGATAAAAAACCATTCTAAAAAAGTCAAAGGTCAAAAATACATACTGAATTTCATGCAGTTGTACTTTCTTCTTTTATTGCATGTGTAACATGAAAAATTTATTTAATATTGTCTCGAAAAGTTTTGATTTTAGGCCGATGCATACCTGTTGTATGTCGAATTTCAAAACTTCTTTCATGAAAAGCGGTAAGCTGATTGTCAACAAATAAAGACCCCAGTTGCCACACATGTGAGTGATTATTACTGCCCATACAGGTCCAGATTTCAGTAGTCTTAGCCACGGAGTGATAATATTCTGTTAAAATAGGTTATAAATTTAACTAAAGGATTATACAGTATAGGTAAACATTTGACTTACTGTTCCAGTGGGATGATGGCTTATTAAAGTATACTGAAGGTAATTTCTTTCTTCCAGCGATATTCTTGGGTGAAATTCATATCCATCATAAACCAAAAATATCAATCCCACAACAAATGCAACACCCATCATCCCTAACAGAAAAAATGTATCATACCTTTATGATGGTGTTATTATGTAATTCAAAACCATTGCGCTGTTGGCAGATTTACTCACCATTCACATAAAAAATGGAAGGCCATCCCCCTGCAAACCCATATTGGCAAAGAACTGCGGATAATGGATATGTTACCAAAGTCCCGACATATATTCCTTATTGAAATAAATGTAAATTTAAATATTAAACTTTTTTGGGATACCTTCATCGGTTTTATTGTTTAAGAGATATCTTACTTACCAGAATATGTGACTGACATTAGTTTGCCCACCTCTGTAGGCGGCCCCCATTTGCCAATTAAGGAATGCATTGATGGAAACGAGGCTGCCTTTCATTATAAATAAAATGTACATTTTAAACGATAGGAAGTTAGATCAGCGTGTATTTTAGCTTGAAATAATTTAATTAAAAATGATAATACAGTAGTTTACTCACTGCAAACATTCCTTGCATTATTCTGAGAGCGAGCAAGGCGTATGGACTAAAACGAGCAGCTTCCGGTAGCGCCAGAGTTAAAACACTCAAAATCCCCAAACCAATTCCTAAAACTGTTTTGCCGCCAAATCTTTCAAATAAATAAGTAATAAAATTGAGTAATACACAATTTTCACAGGTGACCATTAAAAGGCTAAATCATTTTAATTGTCTATTTGTTTCCTAAAGTTTTCTGTCGAATTGCTTATATACGGTACTATATGATATACGTCTCGCTTAGACTTACAGTAACCGAAAGTGTAACTGATACTAGAATTTACAAGAGATTTATAATTGATATGAATATTTTCTCGGAAGAAATAACATTGGTTGTTGTACTAATTTGACATTGGTGGAACTATTATAAATGCCACGTGCCTGTTTCTGCAATGTTTGTGGTAGCTATGGGATTCTCTGCAGCTTTTATCGGGATAAATTTATCGTTTTAATATTCTGCTTGTAAATCTGAACATTCAAAACTACAAACCTGTCCGCAAGCCATCCTGCTGGAACCTGAGTAATAATGTATCCGTAGAAAAATGCTCCCAATAACATTCCTTGCAAAGACTTTGGCCATTCAAACTCTCCATCCTGCAACATTTTTTAGGTGGAGATATAAAATTTTAAAATCCCTATAAAATGTAGTAAAAATAATATACCTAGTGACATCAGTGTCACTTTACAAATTGGTATTTTCACTTGATATTTTAATGGTACATTATGGGGTTTTCACACTCCAAATAAGCAAAGACATAGAAACATGTCTGTTGAATTAAAATTTACTGACCACGAAATTTCCTAAAATATCTTGCTTTGAACTAAATGATATACTACCTCTTTATTATTGGAGTAATTTGTTAAGGCGATTCTTTCGCATTTGTCATCCGAAAGATCTTTTCCGTTCGTCACGTTCGCACTCGTATTTGAAAATTTCCAGTCAGGAATTTTCAAGTCTGAAATGTTAGTGCTTTCGCCGGGAATAAAATTTGATTTTATCATGCAGACCATGGCAAATCCGAGGTTCAAACGGAGGATGTATGTGATTGCACATCCAAAAAACATCATAATAGTTACAGTCATCCGTGAAGAAGGAAAAAGTCGAGCTGTCAATTAGAAAGGCAATGTTGAATTATAAAATTATAGTAAATTGATCTACATGTGATACTGGATGGTTCTCCCAAATCTGAAATACCTGGAAACCATAAAAATGTCAGGGAAATTCAACGTATAATAATGTCACAACCTAAAGTTGTTTCTACGTGGTTAGCTCGTGGCCCATTTGCTAACTTAAAAAAAATCTTAGTAACACTTTCCAAATTCTCAACATTTTCAGAGGACAAATGTTCGAAATTTTCCACGTTTTCCGAGCACAAATTTTTAGTTATTTCCGAGTATAAATTCGTAAAATGTTTGACAGTTTCCGAGGAGAAATTTTCAGTAGTTCCCGAGTATAAATTCGTAAAATGTTGAACAGTTTCCGAAAAGAAATTTTCCACGGATTCCGAGGATTAATTGGCAAACTCTCAACCTTTCCAGAATACAAATTTTCAAAATGTAAGCCTAAAACCTTTTTCGAGTTCAAATTTTCAAAATTTACAGCCTTTTTCGAGTACATGTACATTTGCAAAATTTACATCTTTTTCGAGTACACATTTGCAACATTTACAGCCTTTTTCAAAATTTGCAAAAATTTCCCATTTTCTCAATACAAATATATAAAATTTTCAAAACTTATCATTCAAAGTACGGCTTAATCAAGCTTACCTTTTCCCATAAGGATTTGAGTAGCACTTTCTTCGGTATCATTTCTGTGTTTAGTCAAGACTTCATCAGATAATTCCATTCTTAAAAATTCAAATCGTTTTCAACATCTGCTCAGTACCTGTTGTTGAGAGCATTCGCCAGAAGTGTCAAAGTATTGTGCCAAGAAAGTTTTTTTTGTCAATTTCAAAATATTACACGCATATATAAATTATACAAAATCTGATATTTGCAAATTAACTTACCGTTTATGAATTGAACAAAATTTGAATTCTGCCTCTTAACTCTTCCTCAACCTTGTAACTCTTAATTGTTACCAAAAAGAGTACGGCGAAGTAATTATCACTAGGGTATTGTTACTAGCATGTAGTTATAATTTACGTAGCATATAGTCAGGTAATTAGGAACTTCAAAACTGGAAATTTGCCAAAAGCTACCTCTATTAATCAATAAAATTATTATCAGGCTTGCCTAACTTCGCGTGGTGTGCATATGCAGTCGAACTCGGATAAGTGAAATCGCGACCCCGGCAAGGAAACCTATTGCACTTATCCGGTTAATCATATCGTTTAAAAAACAAATTTACGTAACCAACCCAAATTAGTGAAATTATTGCAATCTTCCCACAACTTTCAACTTCCTCTGTTTTTCATTGTCATGATCTATATACAATGTAGTCTAAGGAAAAATTTCAACTGAAGTGAAAGCGTTGAAAAAGCCACAAATACTCAATCTTTTTGTTATGAGTTAATTTTATGGAAAATCATTACTAGGTTTTTAAATCAAAAGGGTTCCAATAGCACATTGGATTTTCGAAAACCACACATTGGGCATTCGAAAACATTTAATGGTTTATATGCATCAACCAGGTACATGAATTATTAGTTGTGACATTACTATATAATGTTGGTGTTACTGGAAACCTTTACAAAAAGTTTGTGTATTTGTGACAAATTAAGCACCTTTATTTCTTAGAGTGAAAAGTAAATATTGCTTATGGGTCAATGATTCTTATTGGCTTTAAAAATTAAGGATTGTATATGCTACAACTGCAGTTATTTTTCCATTATTTGCAATTATAGATTAGTCATCTCCCAATAACACTCCTTGCGAAGATTTTTGCCATTCAAACTTCCCATTCTGCAAGATTTGTTAGGTTGAAATTTGAAATTTTAAAATCCCCATAAAATATAGTCGATATATACATGTATTAACAAGTGAGATCAATGCAATAGCTGGTAAAAAACTATATTTACCTTAAAATGACTTGCAATTTTCACTTAATTGGTATCTTACTGACATGTGGTTTTTACATTCCAAATAAACAAAGTCAAGGATATACATGTACATATCTGTTAATTAAAATTTAGAGTCTGCACTTTCCAAAAATGTCGTGCTTTGAACTATACATGAAATATTACCTCTTTATTATTAGAGTAATTTGTTATCACGATTCCTTCACAGTTGCCATTCGAAACATATTCTTCGTTCGCCAATGTCGTACTTGTGTTTAAAAATTTCCAGTTATGAAATTTCACTTTGGAAGTGTTGGTGCTTCCATCGTGAATGAAATTTGATTTATGATGCGAGATTCAAACGGAGAATGTTCAGTATGTGATTGAACAGCCAAAAAACATAATAATAGTTACAGTAATCCGTGATGAAGGAAAATAGGGACCTTTAGCAGTACGGTAAAAAAGTACCGTAAATGCTACGGTACCCCTCTACCGTTCTAAATATCGTGATGCCATGGAAAGTTAGCCAGTTTTAGCTAATCGTTAGGCCACTTTTTCACGATATTTTCCTCCATCTTGGGAGTCCAGTCGGCTTCACTGAAAATCACACATCCTTCATGTTAGGGCAATGTGTCAAGCCTCTGGCTTTTCCTGGTTTTTTGTTTATATTATTAATGTAATTTCCGATCTGCCAAGCGATGGGAGTGAAGCCGAATTGGGCGCGGTCAAAAGTTTACAAGAAGATTAAAATAGTTTAAACTCAAAATGCTGGAACAACCTTTCTACTGATTGCAGATAATTATCCCTTCTTCTTCATTAAACGATTTGCCAACAAGATTAATCACTAATTAAGTTAATTCGACTACAGTGTATTTCCTTTGGAACTACTTCCGATCATGTCCCTGCAACACGATCAGAAAACACAGTACAAAACAGTCCCAAACGTTGACGTCACACTCACGTGACCGAGCCTTTGCACGTGTGCATAGTGGCATTATCGTCACACGCAATTTTGGACGGTTATTTGCCCCGATACTTTTTAAAAGTATCGAGTTGTTTTTACCATACATTTTTTAGCTTTTCACCGTAATGTAAAGTAAGCCTACCAGGGCCAAAAAAGGTCCGAACACATAATCACACGTGTTGATGTGCCAAACATACAGTGCTCAACATATATGATGGGACACCAGTAACATTTTAGAAATTTGCAAAATAAAAATAATTTTTAAACATGTTTCTCTATAAAAATATTATAATAACATTTAATTTGAACATACAATGAGAATTAACTAAACAATTTGCTTAAATAAATCTATTTTCTTTGCAAAAATAACGGAATACTGAAAATGTCCCATTACATTCCATATGAAAAAAATTATGAATGGAAAATATATTTTTAAAGGTATTTGTTATATATGGAACATGTAATGAAATTGGCCCAATCTCATATATTTATAATATGTGAAATATATATGAACAATATATAACATATATTATATCATATATTGTGATAATGATATATATTTACAATATCTATATATTTAACATACATATCTATATAAATAAAAATGTAAATTTGCAATGGTTACTGAGCTCACATCTCCGAAAGTTCTTTACCGATTGCTTTGAAATTTTCACACAATGTTACATTCGAATAGGGC
>JAQGBX010008548.1:0-10450 GCA_034698745.1 Megaphyllum sjaelandicum
AAACCATAAATGCTGCTTGTTTTGTTTTCATCATTATATAATAATCCTTTTTTCGTACATCAGATCAGCATTGCCAACTGGTCGGACACCATGTGGGTTACTTGCTTTCAGGAGAGTTCCGAAGCAATTTAGGAAACAAAAGCTAAGAAATTGAAGAACGAAAAAATTCGGTAAGCAGCTCAAATTTGGAATCTGTGGACAAATATTTTACAATTTTTACATTAGTTATTGAATTTTAAACATGAGCTTATGGGGTGATGACCTACTTGTAGGGAACGAAACCAGACAGGAAATTGGCCGAAGAGGCCAAATAGGGTGAAACCACCCTAATGAGTCCGAATGACCCTTCCTTCAAATTAAAGGATTAACGAATTCACAGACTTAGCGTTAGGCCAAGCAGAGATTTCTCGGTGCTGGTATGATCCTGTTTCAGAACGTCCATAAAGTTGAGTGCTTTTATGGACACAGCTGGAACCAAGAAATTCTATAATAAAACAAAATTGAAAAATAAGACAAAAATCCAAAGTTTAAATTTTCATTGGTCAGAATATTTTTCCAAATATCCGAAGTTTTCGGCCAATCCAAATCATGAAAGAACAGTTAGGCTAAGTTTCTATTGGTCATCTTTAGTTAGAAATTATCCATTTCTTTTGGTATATAAGGAGACGAAAAACAAGACTCCTTACATTGTCCAGTACGTACGTGCGTGTATGGTATGGTACCTGCCATCACGCTACAATTTTTGTAATACTTGAAAGTTTTGTAAAATTGTATCCGCGTTGTCATTTTAAAAGTTGTGTTTGGTAACTTTAAAAGTCGCGATTTGTAACTTCATTTCAAGAACTTAATTTCGTTTTAAATAAATCGGAAGTTCTCTTGGTATATAGTCTCAACTACCTATTAAATTCTACAGTTGGAATTTCGTCGATCGGTCCACAAGCGCACTCGCTACGTGCTTCACTAAAAAGCATCTCGTGCTGTTTTATTTCGCTGATCTTAAATTTTTCCTTTCCAGTGACCTTGCACTCGTCCCCGGTGATCCGGAAGACGAGCTAGTGGTCCTTTGACGCTGAAGCACGTTCGGCGCCAAGAAACGCCCGGGGAGCCCCCTCTCGGGATTCCCCGACCTTGGCTTTAAACAAGGGCCTGAATAGGCTTATCGCCTCCCGCGATCAGCCTTCCTCTTTCTTTGTAAATACGAAGGGAATCCCCTCCGTGTTTTTCGTTTTTTTCTCACGCACCTCAGACACCATACAGGGTGTCCCAATAGTGCATATATTTTGTATTTTGTTTATAGCGAGGTACTAGATACGTCACCTTCGTGCGCCCATTAAGGGAGCGCAGACGTAGCATTTTTCATCACGCTCAACGGACGTCCATACAGAGGGTCCCATTAAGCGTGAACCTCGTAATTTGTCAACGGAAAAGAGACTGCAACTGGGAGCCACCTTTTAAGCAGAGTTCCCAGAACAGCTCCGGTTGTTCCCCAGACACTCTTACAGGGTGTCACAGGAACACAAATCCCGTAACTGGCGCCCAACGTGGGGCTTGATCTAAAGACGAATTTAAGATTGTTTCAGTAACGAGGACTTTCAAGTTACAGTAGAAACATTTTGCCATCAAAGTATTCTCACATTAGAACATTTGAATATTGTGACTACAAATATTTCTGAACTTTGAAATACTAAATTCTACGTGTTTCAACGATTACGAATAAGTTCACTGTGACTTTCATGCAGAAACTTGCTCCATCCTTAAAAATGCTTGACAATTCTTTTTGTCCTGTGCCATTCAATTTGAATTCGCACAGATCATACCTCATCCACTCTCGACGGTTAGAAGTCATGCTCAAATCATGACAGGTTCATCGGATGAGAACGATGATCTACCCCTGTCCAGTCTTCTGGAAGAGGAGGACGGAGAAAGAGGAGATCAAGATCTCACCCTTTTGTTGAAGGAAAATAAAAAGGCAGTAGCTCAATGAGCCCAAGGAGCAGCATGGGAAGGAGACCAGGCATAGGCGTGATCTCCAGGCCGCCTACAAGACTCAGGGGCAGGCCTTAAGTGAACTCCATTCATGACCTGTCACCCAAACATCCTCAAGTAACGCATCTAATGCTACAACCCCATTAATAGAGCAACAGAATTCACCTGCACAGTCACTACGATTCCAATGCAAGATGAATTCCCGACTCCTACATCTCCTTACGGAGGAAATTTTCCAAGAGAAGATCAGGAACAACATACCTTCGGAAATCCACCTCCATTTCGATTCCCAGGACAACCCCACTAGCCCTATCCATATGGGCCATGGAGGCAACCTAATGAAGCTGAACGCACTGCCAAGGCATTCACAGGAATCGATAAATTCTCCGGAATAAAGAGCCAATTTCCAGGCTGGATTGCCACAATCCAGTCTGTCATACTCAGTCATGAACTTACAGACAAGGAGATGTTTGGATTCATCCTTCAGATGCTACGGGGGGAGGCCAGATCGTGGTGGTTGGTCACCATGCCCCAACTGCAAGGGTGGCACGCTGCCACCATTGCAATGCACAAAAGATTCGGACAATTTGAACAGTCATATAAGTAACTGACATGTCTGATCTTCTCAGCACAACGTTTCGGTCAACCTGTATCAGATTATCTACAGTTGATGACTGAAATCATGAACAAATTTCAGATACCTCTGTCCGAAAGTGTAAGAGTCGATGCGTTGTATGATGGACTACACCCTGACATCCTACTATTGATGGATGCTATTGGAATAACCACCATTGACTCTTTCAATTTCCACACCACTCGTATTTACAATAGGCTGGTAACAGGGAAGAAGTGGCCTGTATGGGACCCGGGACACGGTCTAGGGGATAGGAAACGACCAGTTCTACGTCTAGCTAAGGCCCCTAAACATGTAAACAAGAACGAGCCGAGACCTCGTTCACCAAAACGAGTGGAACAACGTCCTGAAAAGGCAACCTCTGGGGAGAATAAAAAATCACCCCAAGAAGCCGTTCAGGAAGGAGAGTTCAGGAAACCCGAATAAAGCCAAAACGTTCTCCAAAACCTTCACGAATTCTAACGTTCAATCCACTTCACAATCCAAGAGCCACAACCATCCTGATCATCATCAAAGTGGCAATCCGGAAAGCACACTTCAGTGTTATGTGTGTGGCTATCCTGGTTTTACGGCTTTCAACTGTCCTGATAAGGACAAACATCCCCAAAGAGCACCTAAGAAGATAAATATGATTTCACGAATTTCCGTAAATTATGCTCTGGATCAAGATGGGCAAACGAATGAACAGAAAAACCTCATCTATGCAGACTGTTATCTTGAAGATTTTCCAGTAAAGGCACTGCTTGATGGAGGGGCGAACGTTTCTGTGGGTGGGGATACACTATATCGTAGATGAAAGAATTGGGTATTACACTTACGCAAAAGTGTAGCGTTATCCAACTTGCAAATCAGAAACCAAACACTCTAGAAACATTATTATCCAACATTGTTATCCAACTTGCAAATCAGAAACCAAACACTCTAGGAACAATATTTCACTATGCCATTTATGTTTGTACCCAGTTTTTTCGAAAATAATACACGCAAAAGTGTGCGTGTATTATATGGCACACACACTTGGGCATTCGCTCCGGATGAAGCTCCGGAAGAACCTGATGGCCCAACCAGTGACGAGGAAGCAGATTTGTCACAACCTGCCAAAATATGCACCATCAATACTGCAATTGAATATCATGTCCCTGAGATTGCCCTCAGACCTGATGTGGGCACCCATCTTACAGAAGATCAATGACATCAGCTGAATCTGATGTTGCAGAGAAACTTTAAGGCTTTTATGGAACCCATTGGGCCTGCCAAAGTTGAGCCCCAACGTATTCAAATAATGGAAGGAGCAAAACCACCGTATACAAAGCCATATAGTTTATCTTCGAAACGTCGAGCTCAACTGGTCGAAAAATTACAGACCATGCTTGAGAAGGGCTATCTCAAGAGATCTATATCTCAGTGGGCAGCACCGTCGTTCCTGGTAGCAAAGAACGACAACAGTAGTGACCTTCGAATGGTCACAGATTTTCGGGCTCTGAACCGTGTCACGGTGCCCGACCCTTATCCTCTGCCTAGGATCGATGACATCCTAGCAGAGTTAAAAGGCAAACGTTATAGGTCAACGTTTGACCTCACGAATTGCTACTGGCAGATCGCCATTGAGGAGCACTGCCAGCAGTATTTCTTCACATCAACAGCTTTGGGCAACCTATGGTACACTAGGATGCCCATGGGTGCCAGGAATTCAAGCATCACACTGTCAACGTGTAGTTGACCTCATGATGACTGAACTGCAGAATATTCTAAATCGAATATATCAGGATGACCTGATCACAGCTGCCGAATTGTTTCAAAAGCATCTGAACGATCTAGCAAGAATTCTGCAACTTATTATTGCTCATAATTTTTCGTTCAAAAAAAGCAAATGTCACATATTCAAAGAGGAAGTTCAGTTCTTAGGGCATAGCATTTCGGAAGATGGAATCCGTCCGAACGCAGAAAAAATACAGGCGATTTTAGATCTCAAACACCCCAAAAATGTGCATGAGGTCAAGTCGTTTGTGTCTCCGTGCCGCTGGTTTGGGAAGTTTATTCCCAAACTTTCACACATTGCTGAATCACTTTTCAAACTCTTAAAAAGGGAAAGAAGTTATATTTTGATGGAGCCTGTTGTAAAGCTTTTGACACATTGAAAGCCATGTTATGTGACACGCCCGACCTGGCACAACCAAATTTTGCAAAAGGGTTTCGTTTGTATACGGTCGCCAGTAATGTGGCAATGGGGGCCGCTTTTGTCCAGGGAGATGATCCTTCTTTTAGCATCATTAAATATGCTTCGAAATTATTCAATGCAGCCCAACGCAACTATTCGGTCACAGAGCGTGAAACCCAGGCCGTAATATGGCCTATAGGAAAATTCCGTGCGTACATCGAAGGGATGCCCTTTATTGTGCACACTGACCACCGTCCATTGAGGTGGCTAATTACCCTAAATAATCCGCAAGGCCGTCTTGCCAGATGGGCCTTAGCAGTCCAGCAGTACGTATTCGACGGCGAATACGTACCTGGCAAACTCAATGCGGTGGCAGATTTGTTGTCTCGACCATTCAGGACAACATCAGAACCAGTAGTATTAATTCAGAAATAGATCACTACAATGTCAGCATTTTCTGCATCTGAGTTCATCAAAGCACAACGAGCGGACGAATTCTGTGCAAAGATCATCAAATCTCTTGAAACAGGAGACGAAAATTCCCTTGATAACCTCTCATATGTGTCACGGGGTTCTGTCATATTGGATAAAATCCTGTATCGACTTCTGATTCACATAATCAGACGAACCAAGATTGATTGTGCCTCAAATCTTGCAACAGAAATTGCTGGAGTTAAACCATAACTCCCCCAAGCAGGACATAAAGAAGTTACTGGGATGCATGCCTGTTTAATCGAATTGTATTATTACAATGGAATGTACAAGGATGTCACCAAATATGTTGCATTTTATCATGAATGTGCCAAGTTGAAATCTCTTTCAACCAAACACCAGGCATGTATCACGAGTCCAGCTCAAAAGGCCAGATTCAACACAATCAGTATTGTTTTCATAGGACCTCTGCCCATCACAGCCAGAAACAATACCTGCATTTTGTCCATGGAGGACGTCACCTCTGGATACGTCGAATTGTTTTGCTTGGTTGATGCTAAGGCAGAAACCATTTCCAAGACGCTTGCCAGCGAAATTTATTTACGTTTCGGAACTCCACAAAATATCTGTTGTGATAATGACCCACAATTTCTGTCGGCCTTTATGCAACAAGCTTCACAAATTTTTGGGTTCAACTTGCTGAATACTGCAAACTACCATCCCCAAGCCAATCCCGTGGAGCGCAAGCACTGGGATTTGAAATCCAAACTTGACATTACTATCCACGAATTTCAGCTTGATTGGGATGAAGCGCTACCATCTATGAGATGGACTCTCAATTCAGCAAAGAACAAAAATCTCGGGTATTCGCCATTTTTCATCACATTTGCAAGGCACCCTCATTCTCAAGATTGCTTGTTCAATTTCAACAACACTGTCTTGATCCTGTTTATGCCAAGACATCCATGACAGTGTTTTTACAGGCCACAGCAGCCACCTTTCTGGCCGCCATGGATGCGTTCGAGGATGCACAAGATGCACGACGTGATGCAACTAATAAAACGGCGAATGTCCCCGAGTTTCAAGTTGGGGACCAAGTGCTGATAAAAACCAATCCACTCAGCAATACTGAGAAAGGATTGACAACAAAATTTGCACCTAAGAGGGACAGACCATATGAAATTCGCCGCATGGTCAGTCCCAACATTTTTGAAATATTTGATCCCACCAGGAACGTTACATTGGGCAAATATAACGCTAAAGACATCTTTCTGGTGGATTCAAATCAACAGAAGGGTGCAAAAGTTTCAACGCCTATACTTCGAAAAAACAAAAGGGGTCGTCCACAAAACACTGAGGAAAAACGTTCGAAAGCTTCCATCCCAAAACCTGCTCGTGGAGGTCAGTCTACAAAGGCGTCCAAGCCTGACTTACAAAGGACACCGACCACCACAACCAGGGCAGGAAGGCAAGTTTTCCGACCTGTTAGGCAGGATCAAATTAACCAGATTATACTCCAAGACGAAGAGCAGACAGATTACCTCATTGGTAGTATTATCCACCATTTCTCCAACGACTCCTTCAATTTCATGTTTCATCTTAGCCCTGATTATGCTATACAACAGGGAGTAAAAGGGGTGGACTGTCTCGACGCTGTCTGTAAAATGCTGACGATCACACATTTTAGACAATTGTGTGAACTGGACGATGCCTTTCCCACTCAAGCCAATTTCCGCCGCACCGACATTTACAATGCGGTACAGGCGGCACACATCTTGAGAATCAAGGGCTTAGGGACACACTTGATCCCACGATACGACAATATTCTGGCTCCAGATTTGCCTAATAACGGCGACATTTGCACTGACGAAGAATTGGTTCACAACTACGTCAGCAGACCGAGTGATCTGGGACCTATAAAGGGCCCTGACAACGTTTCTATCGCCTCACTATATTGTCAGCATCTTGCCACTAGCGTTGCTTCCAGTTGTCCAGAATCTACACCTTGTGTCACAGAATTCGAATTTTTGAACAATACTCAGTTTCGCGAGTGTTTCCCGAAGTTTTTCCAAACTCTACGGACCTTTAATACTAACGAGATGGAAAAGGATAGATCGCCGTCCTTGTCTAAATACCAAGCTGCGTCCACGGACAGTAAATCTTCACCAGCAGAGCAGTCTCCAAAGGAATCTCCTCCACAGATGAAGAGGTACAGCCGTACACAGTCTACACGGGAGAGAGCAGATTTCTCCCGTTCCGCGACATTAGATCAACGCATCGAGCGGGAAATGAATCAGGAGACATCCCAAGTTCTCCAGATTCATGCCACGTCGTCGGAACAGTCCAGCAATGGGCAGCGATCACAGGACAGTGATCGCCAGATGCCAACTCCAGGGCAGGCTCAAGCACAGGCCCAGGCTACGCAGCCAGCCTTATCTCAGGTATCAAACCCGGTGGATCTGGCAATGCCATATTTTGCACCAATGCAGTCTTCATTTGTGCCACAATATCAGGCGCCATTCTTTGCACCAACGCAATATCCAGTTCCTGTAGCGACCATGTCTTAAGCTTCCTTACATACGACAGCTGCCTACGGCTCGATGACGTTAGGTGTCGTGGCTGCAGCTGAGCGCATCTACCAGCATCAACAACAAGTTCTCATGGAGTGTTCTCAATTCCTTCATGAGGTGCGGGATGCTGGAATTGGTGCTGCTGTGCCACTTAATCAGGCGGCAGCTGAGCATCAGATGATGATAGCATCTAAAGATGCTCAAATACATAATCTGCATGCTGAGTTTACAGCTTCCAGGAAGGTGAATAGGCAATTGCGAGCGAAAATCAAGTCCTTACAGAAACTTGTGTTTCAGGTTGCGCCTAAGGCTTCTACCGCAACCGTGTCTACCAAGCGCCCAAGCACATCAGGGGTGCTTGCTGCAAAGGTCAGGATTCCAGCTCTGAAACCCAGGATCCTGGCCGCAGCAGCCGCAGGTTCGCCGTTAACGAACCCTAATAATGTGCCCACTGCTAGCCAAGGATTTCAACCCATGGCATATGGAAGGCCATCCATCAACCACGAGTTCCAACCCAGCATCCATGGAGTATCTTTGAGGGTACCCACTGTCAACAGTTCAACCCATTCTAGTGGAAAACATCGTGGTCATCATCATCGTCCAGAAGAAGAGTAATCACGATTATTTCGCGCGCATGCTTTTAAATTGTTTTATCATTACTATTTCCTCCCTTTTTGACATGCGTGCAGCCGAGTTCGTAAGCAAAATTTTGTCTTAATTTTTGTTTCCATTTCCTTTGTTCTTAACAATGGCGCAAGCCTTTCCTTTCTATTTTTCTCCTTTTATTGAATTGTTCTTTATTTTTGGCCATCCCTTCCTGTACTCGAGATTTCATTCTACTTTCTTTCACTTGTTACTCGAAATTATACCGAAATCTGGGGAGGTTTATGGGGTGATGACCTACTTGTAGGGAACGAAAACAGACGGGAAATTGGACGAAGGGGCAAAATAGGGTGAAACCACCCTGAGTCCGAATGACCCACCCTTTAAATTAAAGGATTAACGAATTTACATTCTTACCATTAGGCCTAGCAGAGATTTCTCGGTGCTGGTATGATCCTGTTTCAGAACGTCCATAAAGTTGAGTGCTTTTATGGACACAGACGGAACCAAGAAATCCTAAAATAAAACAAAATTAAAAAATAAGACAATAAAAATCCAAAGTTAAAATTTCCATTGGTCAGAATATTTTTCCCAATATTCGAAGTTTTCGGCGAATCCAAATCATGAAAGAACAGTTGGGCTAAGTTTCTATTGGTCATCTTTAGTTAGAAATTATCCATTTCTTTTGGTATATAAGGAGACGAAAAACAAGACTCCTTACATTGTCCAGTATGTGCGTGTATGGTACGGTACCCGCCATCACGCTACAATTTTTGTAATACCTGAAAGTTTTGTAAAATTGTATCCGCGTTCTGTAATTTTGAAAGTTGTGTTTGGTAACTTTAAAAAGTCGCGATTTGTAACTTCATTTAAAGAACTTTATTTCGTTTTAAATAAATCGGGAGTTCTCTTGGTATATAGTCTCGACTGCCTTTTAAATTCTACAGTTGGAATTTCGTTGATCGGTCCACAAGCGCACACGCTACGCGCTTCACTAAACAGCATCTCGTGCTGTTTTATTTCGCTGATCTTAAATTTTTTCTTTCCAGTGACCTTGCACTCGTCCCCGGTGATCCGGAAGACGAGCCAGTGGTCCTTTGACGCCGAAGCACGTTCGGCGCCAAGACACGCCCGGGGAACCATCAGACCCCCTCTCGGGATTCCCCGACCTTAGCCTTCGACGAGGGCCTGAATAGGCTTATCGCCTCCCGCGATCAGCCTTCCTCTTTCTTCGTAAACATGAAGGGAATCCCCTCCGTGATTTTCGGTTTTTTTTCTCACGCACCTCGGACACCATACATGGTGTCCCAATAGTGCGTATATTTTGTATTTTGTTTATAGCGAGGTACTAGAAACGTCACCTTCATGCGCCCATTAAGGGAGCGCAGACAGAGCGTTTTCATCATGCTCAACGGACGTTCATACAGGGTGTCCCATTAAGCGTGAACCTCGTAATTTGTCTACGGAAAGGAGCTGCAACTGGGAGCCACCTTTTAAGCAGAGTTCCCAGAACGGCTCCGGTTGTTCCCCAGGCACTCTTACAGGGTGTCACAGGAACACAAATCCCGTAAGCTGTTTTAACATCTTATAGAATCCTGATGAATTTTTAAAAGCCATTCAAAAAGCAAACTTCAAACAATTTATCTTTAAGCTGCGTGCTAAAATGGACAATTACTGTATCAGGTATGTAGGGCAAACACTGGTCTTAAAAGAATGGGATTGCATTATTTCTGGCAGAATTTTGCTACTTTGCAACTTAAATAATCATTGCTTTGGAAAGAATGGACAAATCTGCGAAAGAAAAATTCTGTGTTACGTATTTGGGTTTACAAGACATCTGACTGTGCAATAAATGAACAACGCATTTTTTATTTAGGATGAAAGCCGCCTCAAATTAACTGCCGTGTACCAGGATAAATCGTCAATGTTGAAGTTGCGCTCCCTTCATCCCACGTGGAGCGTTAGGCCCAGCCGCATTATGCGCGGCATTATCCCCTGTGCCAGCGGAATTACCCAGATCCACCACGTCACTTTGGGTATCAAAGTGACTGATATAAAAGGACCTCC
>JAQGBX010008549.1:0-10449 GCA_034698745.1 Megaphyllum sjaelandicum
GAATGTCTGTAAAAAATTTCAGGAGAATCCGAGGGGTGGTTCGTCAGATTAGCGCAAACAATGAATTCAAGATGGCCACGTTTTGACTTTTATAGTAGTATAGATATAATGGAAATATCTTTGAAATGCATTTTTTTTTCAAGAATATTCTCATTCGGGATAAACAATTTTCCGGAAATATTTTTGACAGGTGCATTTTTTCGGAAATATGTTTGAGATAAAAATATTTCAAAAAACATGTTCACGATGGAATTTTTTTTTAATTTTTCTAATTCGTGATGGGCATCTTTCCAGAAATATGTCCGAGATGCAAATTCTTCATAAGTATGTTTAAAATGCAAATTTATCTGGAAATTAGCTTTCGATCTATATTTTTCTAGAAACGTATTCGCGATGTAAACTATTACGGATATATGTTTGAGATGGAAATATGGACATGAACACCAGTGGATATATTTCCGAAACATGTTTCTTGATGGAAATATTTCCGAAACCACGTTTGCGATGGAATTGTATCCCAAATCGTATGCGCAATGGAAATGTTTCCGAAAACACATTCGCGATCGGAAAATATTCCGAATATTTTGAAAATTTATGGGAATGTATTTTGATATTACAGAAATTAATTTTATAACTTTTGCTTTCCAGAACAACCAAAGAAATCGGCGTGCACCCCCAATCCTTGCCAAAATGACGGAATCTGCTACGTGAGCGAAACCGAAAGCAATGATTATTACTGCAAATGTCCATTTCCAACCGGAGGTCGAGACTGCACAGGTTGAGTCCAAATAAACGGAAAAAAATTGCTCGTTTTTGCAAGTTTTAGCAAGTAATTCAGAACTTACAAAAATTATTTTTGCAGCGCTCGAATGTGGAAAAGAACGTTGTTACGTAAAAGGCACTTTGGTGGTTTGCATTTACGAGGAAAAAAGCAGCACCTTCCACGAAGGCAAAAGTTACTGCGAGAGCAAAAACATGTCATTGGTCAAAATTACTGACTCAAAAACTCACAACTTCATCAGAGAAATTTTGCGAAAATCCCAACCCGGAGTACATAAACGCTGCTATTTTAACGGATTGCAAAGAGACGATGCAAGTAAAGACTTCCGGTGGACGGACGGAAGTCCAATCGGAAGTTTTCAGCCATGGTCAAAAGGATATCAAGAGGGCAATTGCGTTTGTTTGGATTCGAACTTTGACTTCCAATGGGACATCGACCCTTGCGAACCTAGCCATGAATCGAGTTGGATATATCACTTTATATGCGGCAAGGAATTTGTCATTTCATAAAATATATTCAAAAAGTTTAGTCTAGTCATACAATATTAATGCACATGTACGTTGAAAAGAGCTTTCAAATAAAAAATGAACTTTAAAAAGTGTTGTTTTTGCAATACTGCAGCTGTCATTATCAAATGAAAGAGCAACAAAAGCACGAAATACCCAATCGATGAAGATTATTAGAAAGAATTTTTTTAAAAAAAAATTATAAAATTTAAAAATTAATTTAAAAACTTGAAGAGAAAAAAAACAGGCCATCCTGCGATTTGCAAACGTAAAACTAATGTACGACTAAGTCCTAATTAATTTTAAAAGATGACATCATTAGTATTTAAATGAATAATGTAATCATCGAAGTTTTAATTGCTGATGACATCATCGAAATTTAAATTACGCCAGCAGTGGAATTTAAATGGACGAAGTTATCAGATGCCAACAGCATGAAAAATTTTATTAATGAAGTCATCAGAATTATAATACCGTAAGTGATGCCATCACGAGAATTAAAAAATAACATCGAAAATATGACTAAACTGATGATTTACTGTTGCCATTTTTCTAGGAATTAAAATTAACAAGAATAACTATAAACTGGTGACATTATGTTCCCTTATTTCTAGGAATCAAAAAATAACATACAAAATAACTATAGTTGCCACATTTCCAGGAATTTAAAAAAAATAAGATAAAAAATAACTAAACAGATTATATCATTTTGACATATTTCTAGAAATTAACAAATTAACAAATATGAATTGATCTGATAAAATTATGTAGCTATATTTCCAGGAATTAAAAAAATAACAAAAATAACTAAACTAATGATGCGAGCATATCATGTTGCGTGGTTATAGGAATTAAAACAGCAAAAATAAACTGAAGATATTATGTTGTCATATTTCCAGGATTTAAAAAATAACTAAACTGATGTTTTTATGTTATACCATGTACAATGTATAACAAGTTTGTCAGTGGGCCCTGAGCCAGCCACATGTAACCATTAATTTTGGATTGTGACAACATGAATACGTTGAATTTCCCTGACTTTTTCAAAACAAATCCTTTTCCCCAACATTTCCAGACATAATCAAGCTCCCTGACTCTTACAGGTTTGGGTAAATCCTGCACAAGTTTACCATCTTTAAACTTACATCAGTTGCAGGTTGCTTCGTTATCCAAACTAACCACTGCCATCACAGTTACAGCACAGCGTAAAAAAATGCTAAAAATTTGCCAACTCAGTCTATAATACTCCATAAAAATTAAACTACGAATAATGCGTAGTATATATCTAGTCTGGAGCGGATAACTAAATTGAACCACCATCAAAACAACTCTTCATCTGATAGTTATTAGTATGAGTAATATTATTGGACGTATATATTTTATGAAAGCACGCAGCTGTACCAAACGTAGATGATGATGGATGAGTATAAACAAGTGCTGCTTTCATCCAAGAATTGTCACAAAATAAATAAGGAAGTATTCGATATACAAATCCATAGTCACGCGAATAGCCATAGTCACGAAAATGAAGAATAGAAAGTTGCTTACTATTTGCTTAATGCATGTATTGTTTCATGTAGGAACAAGTGAAAGCTAGATCAATACGGATGTAGCATCGAAACATGCCGACAGCCAAAACGTATATAAGCGCAGAAATTCTCATAATAATTTCAATTCGGTTCCTGACTCGATTGATTGATATCGCTACGCTAAAGAACTTATTCGTCTGCTTCATAGCCGCCATCTTGATTTCACAGGAGGGTATGCTGGGCATAGTTTTAACGTACAATATTATGGATAGTTTTTTATAATATAAGATTTTTATATTAATAATGTGAATGTTGCAGAGAAATAGGAGTTCTTTTAGCATATGTTACAGTATTGCTAGCCTTTTATATTACTGAATTATACATCATCATGAAATCCCAGATCTTATAACAATTCATGAACCTGTCATATGTGCGCTTGAAAATATGTATAGAATTATTAATTAGAGGAACATGTCAAATACATTTCTAATCTTGCATGTTCCTCTATGTTGAGCTCTATGTTGTAAAATTTCAAAATATTTTACAAAATTAGCATGAAAATGTTTTAGAATTTTGCCAAATTTGTGCTCGAATCTTTAAAAATTTTGAAAATGTGTACTGTGAAAAGGCTCAAAATTGTAAAAATTTGTATTCGAATATAGTTTAAAATTATAAAAATTTGTATCCAAAAAATAAATTGGAAATACGGTAATTTATATTACAAAAAGTAGGAAAATTTCGCAAATAGTTCCTCGATACTGTTGAAAATTTTCCAAATCTTTACTCGAAGACAGTTGAACATCATGAAAATTGCATTTGGAAACTGTTGAATATGTTACAAATCTGTACTCAAAAATAGTGGCAAATTTGTACTCTGAAAGTGATGAAAATTTTGCAAATTGTACTCGGAAACTATTGAAAATTTATTGAAAAATTGTCCCCGGGAACTTTAAAAAGTTTTTCAAATTTGTACTCAGAAAACGTGTAAATTTTTAGCGATATAAGATAATTAGTTGATATTTACTCACTTTCTCAAAGAAATTCATTCTTTCCTAACTTTCCCAAACTCCCTGATTTTCCCAGGTTTTTCAGGTCGGATAAAACCCTTTACAAATATAATATTGTAATGATAATGATTTTCAATACATTCCTTTTATCTCGTAATCTTTGATAATCATTTAATGACGTAGAATAAGATTTCATAAATACACAGTATATCTTAAATTAAGAATTTTTTTATTTCCTTGTGAAGAAAGAAAAAAAAACGAGTCGGAAATAAACAGCTTTTACAAACATCAAGCTAAAAATGTTGTTCAGAATCATCATCGCAGTTCTGCTTTGCGGCGGTACCTTGGCACAACCAGCCATAGATCTAGGTAAATTGGTGACAGCAATTAGTTTAAGATGTGATGAAATTCTATACATTCTTAACAAGGTCACTGACGACTTTGGAGAAACTGTCGAGGATGTCATTGATATTGTTAGAAGAAATCATAGTGCTTTTCGTGATTCAGTTGATTTGGTTATAGGAGATGTCCATGATACACCATGTTCAGCTGTTGGAGAAGTTGATAATGGAGGAGTCGGAGGAGTAATACTTGAACCTACAGCTGGAGGAATCGGAGGTGGAGCTGGAGGAATAACACTTGAACCTCCAGCTACAGGAGTCCAGGACATAGTTTCTGGCGTTGGCGGATATGTCAAAAATCTTGAAGATATCCTGACAGATAAAGGATGCACAGCAATGGTAGATTTGATCAAGGAAGTGGGTCTTGGAAACATCTTGACCGGAAAAGGTAAGCTGAAAACAATGTTATGAACGATTGAAACGTCTAAAATGTCGTAAAGAAAGATGGCAATAGAACCATCCTAAGGCACTGATTTTAATTTCAAAATGATATCTGAAATCATCCAATTGAATCGCATAATAGTCTGCAGATTAATTAAACTGCCAAATTGATACCATGCTGGGTATAAGTCGAATTCATTTTCAATCTTTTCTAAAATAAAGGACAAAATTGTCATTCTTAAATTAACTAATTAAGTCATTCAAACTGTCTGCAGTCGTGCATGTAAACAATGAAAAAGCCATCAGTCTTTCAAAGCTCATTCAGTTCATGCAAAACGTCAAATTTTGGCGTCCACACGTAATGTTTTACTTAACAAATCTGGGATGATCATGCACAACTGACGACAAAACATTGCGTGTGGACCCGGCTCAATCGTATCAGAACGCATTTCAAAGAATCCAAACCAGAAATTCAAAATGATAAAAATATATTAATTTGAGAAAATACATACATGTATTTTTGCTTCCAGTGCCATACACCATTTTAGCCATTCCCAATGCAGTTGTCAAAGCAGCCATAAGCTTGGCAGAGGCAGACATTGCCTTCAAACTTGCTCTGGTCAAAGCCTTGATTTTCTATGGAAGATATGCCTTGGCTGAACTTAAGAGCAATGCAGATAAGATTAGCCAAGGTTTGCCCATCGCCTTGCAAAATTTAGGCAATGGCACAATTCTCATCAATAAGTACATCAACGGAAACTTGGTGATCCAAGGAGGAACCATCATCCAGTCAGACTTAAACGCTCCAAACGGTATCGTTCATGTCATCAATGATGTCGTCGTGCCTGTAGAGAAATCTATCGAAAATGGTCTCCAAGAGACTGGTGGCGCAGTGACTGGTCTGGCAAATTTGATAATAAAATCCATTCCAGAAATCCATAAGATACTCAGCAATTGTAAGTTACCATTCTATATGAGTATAAAAATTCTTAAGTTATTGTCTTAATTGTGTGTAAATTATTGTGACAAAATTCAAGGTGAGATTATTTCAATGTCTTATCACAACTCATTTTGGAATTATGGCATGTTTAGTGATGTACAGGGGTAGATGTATACACCAGGTGAATTCTATGGTAAATATGCTTGTTATGAGAGTAACAACATATGGCCCGAGAAACTAACCGGTTTTTAGCCTGAATTCTGACATATCATGGCCTGAAGTCCGAAATGCCATGGCAATGCATGAAGCTTGACATGTCATGACCTGATGGCATGGCATGGAGATCGAGTGGCATATATTTTGCTGTATTTAGTCTGGCATGCTTTTGTCATGGCATGTCAGATTTCTTGGCATGGCATGACAGAATTGATTACACAATAAAATTGAGCCTGCAACTAAACAGTAAAACCGTTAAAAAATTTACACAAAAATTCCCTTTACAAATGCAATGAAGTACATGTATATTTGGGGTCAATTCTGTAAAGTGTCATTTTGCTTATAGAAAAAATCCATGAAATTCTTGCATTGCGATAAGACATAGTAAAACCAACCAAACAATGTCTTCGCCATGTTTTATTGTTGAGAAAATCAATTGTTCCAATATCTGTAGCTCTCCAGAAGGTGACCATGCTGTTACCATCTCCCACAGTCATCGCAAAGCTGTTGTGGCAAGCAGGGACAGGAGTCACAGGACAGCTCAACATGGTCAAAGGTGGGAAAAGCTGACAAAAAATCGCTCGAATAAATTATCGGTCATAAACTAATAAACGCATATTTGTTAATTTTCAAGCTTATCTGAGCAGCTGCATTCTTAGCAAGGTATTGAGTTTTGAAGATCTGAAAAACTTGGTTGGTGGCACTGTAACGGACGTCACCGGAGCAGTTCATTACGTTGTCCAAGTTGGTAAGTACCCATTTCCGGATCTCAATCCAAACCCAATATACAGGTTACTTAGCTTATTTGGATAATTACTGTAGTTTAATTGGTTAGGATTTTCCCAAATTACGGTTGGGATAGCGGAAAAAATTACAAATTCAAAAACGCTATCCATTAAAGGCCTTAAATTAAAAACAACTAATTTTACCACGAAAATATTGATTTTATAAATTTTATAGACAAAATAAACTGTATTTAAAGAAAAATGTATGAAAAATCCAATAACTACACAAAGGTGGCCATCCAGAAGGAGATTTTTCCAAAATATATTTGTAATTTTATTTAAAATAAATCTTGATTATTTTTGATAAATAAATCGATTTAAACAAGGTGGCCGTCTCGAAGGACAGAGTACGTAGCTTAATACGTGATCAAATTCTAGAATAGTTTAAATCTTTTAGTCAAGAACTAATTTAACTAATTTAATATTTCGATTTTTAATATATTTTTATTAAATTTCAGGAAGCAACATCAAAGTAGGCGACACCATAGTCGTAAAAGGGGACGTTTCACTGAAGTATACAAACGGAATAATATTAAATTTTTAGACAACAACTATCCACACTAACATCTCAGGGAAGTAGTTTCTTTGACAACATAATTTTATTTTCTGCAATTAAGCACACAATAAAAGCAATTCTATTTGAAAACACAAATTAAACCAAATGTACATGTAATACAATGTTAAAACTGTATTAAAAGGCACCGAAGCATACTTTGCAAGCTTGTCATTTTATTTCAATGTAGAACTAAATTTGAAGCTTCACTGTAAATGATGAGACACTTCATTACAATTTCATTATGAAATTGTCATCAGAATTTTAAAAAATGTCGTTATCATCAGTATTATAATAAATGCCGTTTACATCAGAATTTTGTTAAATTTCGTACGTCATCCTCAGAAATTTAACGAATATCTAAAGTTTGTGATGTTGTTGATGTGACTTACTGTAAGGGCTATTCAAAAAGGACGTGTGTGTGGTTTAGGAGCCATTCAAAAAGGAAGTTTGTGTGACATGTACTTTAAAAGTGTTTTTTTGCATTACTGTAGCTGTCATGCACAAATGAAAGAGCAACTAAAATACGAAATATCCAATCGAGGAAGATGACTTGAAAGAATTTAAAAAAATTGTGAAATTTAAAATCAATTTAATAACTTGAAACAAAAAAAACCAGGCTGTCCCGGAATTTGTAAACGTAAACTAATTTTAATCGATGATGTCATCATTAGTATTGAAATAAATGATGTAAGCATCGACGTTTTAATGGTTGAGGACATCATCGACATTTTAATCAATGACGTCAGCCTCGAATTTTTGATGGATGATGACAGGAGTGGAATTTAAATGGATGATGTTATCACAAGAATTATTTTTCGATATTTCTAGGAATTAAAATATAACATAAATAACTATACACTGGTGATATTATGTTCCCTTATTTCTAGGAATTAAAAAACAACATAAAAATAACTAAACTGATGATATTATGTTGCCATACTTCTCGGAATTTTAAAAATAACATAAATAACTAAACTGATTATATTATTTTGCCATATTTCTACAAATTAAAAACTTACAAAAAAAACAAAAATTTATTGAGCTGATGAAATTATATAGCTATATTTCCAGGAATTAAAAAATAACCAAATTGATGATGCGATCGTATTATGTTGCGTGTTTATAGGAATTAAAACATACCATAAAAATAACTAAACTGAAGATATAATGTTGTCATATTTCCAGGATTTGAAAAATAACTAAACTGATGATTTTATGCTACTATATTTTTATGATTTAGAAAAAAAAAGATACCTAAACAGATGGAATTAAGTTGCCATATTTCTAGGAATTAAAAAAATAACCACCTCATGTAAATGATTTATAATTAGAGTGAAACAATAATAAATAAACTAGTTGAACATTTTGGCAATTTGTCTTTGCAAACTAAATTTTTTTACAAATTTGCACTTCAAATCAGTAAAAAAAATTGAAAATTTACACTGAAAAAATCAGAAATCTTGCAAACTCAAATTCATATTACGAAAAAGGGTGAAAATTTTTTTAATTTGAACTCCGACAATTTTGCAAATTTTTTAATCTGTACTCTAAAACAGCAGAAAATTCGTGCTGGAAAAAGTTGAAAATCTAGCTAATTCATATTACGAGAAGTTTCAAAATATTAAAAATTTGTTCTTGGAAACTTAAACATTTTGCAAATCTGTCCTCTTAAAATCGGTCAAATATTTGCAAATTTTTACTAGGATAAATTTTACAAATTTTTCAAATTGGCCCTGAGAGCTAACCACGGGTAAAATTTAATTTTGGATTGTGACAACATGAATACGTTAAATTTCGCTGACGTTTTCACAATAAGTTATTCTTCCCCGACTTTTCCAGATATTTTCAATTTTTCTGAATTCTGTACGTTTTCTAGGTTTGGGGAAACCCAACACAGGTTGACCACCATAAAGTCTTCAAGAACTGAAAAAATTTACAAATCTGTACTCAAACCGCAGAAAATTGTGCAAATCCATATAACGAAAAGTTTGTTGATTTTTCAAATTTGTACTTGAAAGTTGTTGAACCTTTCGCAAATTTGTCCTCTGAAATTGGTAACATTTTTGCTAATTTTCACTGGAAAAATGTATAACAATTCTCTAGCCACGAATAACTTAATTTTGGATTGTGACAACATGAATACGTTGAATTTCCTTGACATTTTCAAAATAAGTCATTTTCCCTTGACTATCATCTAACGAAAAGTTTGTTGATTTTTCAAATTTGTACTCGGAAGTTGTTGAACATTTCGCAAATTTGTCCTCTGAAATTACAGTAGTAAAATTTTTTCAAATTTTCACTGGAAAAAATTTTCTAGCCACGAGTAACTTAATTTTGGATTGTGATAACATGAATACGTTGAATTTCCCTGACTTTTTCAAAATAAGTCATTTTCCCTAGACATTTCCCGACATTATCAAGCTCCCTGACCTTTCCAGGTTTGGAGAAATCATGCACATGTTAACCATTTTAAAGCTTACATCAATCAGTTTGCAGGCTGCTTCGTTATCCAAATGATCCAAACCTCTGCCATCACAGTTACAACACCTCGTAAAAAAGCTAGTAATTTGCCAACTCAGTCAAAAGTCCTCCATAAAAATTAAAATACGAATAATTTGTAGTATACTGTATATCTAGCATGGAACAGATAACGAAATTGAATAACCATCAAAAACTCCATCTATTACGAATTAGTATCAGTAACAATATTTGACGTATAGGCTTATATTTACATGTATATAAAAGCACGCAGCTGCACCAAACGTAGATGATGATGGTGCAGTATGAGCAAGTGCTGCTTTCATCCAAGAATTGTCATAAAATAAGGAAGTATTCAAAATACAAATCCACATTCAGGCAAATGGCCATAGTAACAAAAATGAAGCATAGAAAATTGCTGACTGTTTGCATAATGCATGTATTGTAGAAACAAGTGAAAGGAAGATCAAAACGGAAATGTCATCGAAACATGCCGACAGTCACAACGTATATAAGCGGAGAAATTCTCATAAAAATTTCACTTCGATTCCTAACTCGATTGACTGCCATCGCTTACGAACTTATTCGTCTGCTTCATAGCCGCCATTTTGATTCCGCAGGAGGGTATGCTTAGCATAGTTTTAACGTACAATATTATGGATAGTTTTTAATTTTAATACATTTTTATATTAATAATGTGAATGTTGCAGAGAAATAGAAGTCCTTTTTGCATGTTTTACAGTATTGTTATCCTTTTATATTACTGAAAATGTGGGTGTTTGAAAAATATGTATAGGGCTCGTCCAAATACTACGTCGCCAAGTTTTTGCTATTTTTCAACCCCCTCCCTCCCCTCTGTCGCTGGTTGT